>VYXB01006058.1:395638-425832 GCA_013397135.1 Pachyramphus minor
CCGCCCGCGCCGCTGCCCGCAGCCCTGCCCGCCGCCCCGCCGGGACCGGCCCTCCCGGGCGGCCCTGCCCGGAGCTCTGCACCGGCCCGGCGTGGGCTCAGGGCACAGAGCATCACCTGGCTGACCCTCCTGCCACTCCACCGGCTACGCTGAGCCATGCCAAGCCATGCCAAGCCATGCTGTCCCCACACCGGCTGGCCAGCCAGCCGTGCCATGCCCCATCCCTGGCCCCCTGGGGCGGCAGAGCCCTGCTCTAACCCCACAGAGCATCACCCGGCTCCGCCAGGGCCGGCGCCTCGCTCCTGGGCTCTGCGGGTAAAGTCCAATCCTGCTTAGCATCCCCCCGGGGCCCCGCGCTTGGCTGCCCGCTCTGTGCCCGCTTGCTTTCTTGGGATTAGGCTCTGTGCTTGGCTTCCCCACGGGGATTTGCCCTAGCTGGTGTTTCCTTCCCCAGCTGGAGGGAGGAGGCCAGTGGCAGGGGAAGAGATGCCAGTGGAGTCCGGCCGGGCAGCAGTGAGGTGCTGGGCAGCAGGGAGCCATGACTGCAGCCTCTGCCCTCTTCCCTGCTCCTTCCCAGAGCACTGTTTTTGTGAGCTGTCCTGAACTGGCTGCTCTAACTTGGCACTGGGAAGGAGTGATGCTGGCCTGGGGACAATTAGTGACAATAAAGCCATTCTAAACCAACTGAGCCTTTAAAGGGACTATGGGGGCAAAGGGATGCTGGAACTGGCTCCAGGTGGGAGTAGGCAGACAGCCACTCTAATTAGGTTTAAACTGGAGCTGGATCAGTCTTTGCAGGGGATTATGACCCCTCCGTCTGTGTAGGCGCTGCGGGGGGCCCAGTAGCTGCTTGCTCAGTGTCCTGGCACAGCCACAGCATTAGGGGTGAGCCCTTGGGTAAGGAGCAGGGACATCTATGGCTGGTACCCCTCTGGCCCTGTGGGTTGGCATGGGAGGGCTGGATCCAGTGTGGAGGCCCAATTTGTTTTTACAAGGACACTAGGAGCTGGAGCAGAGATGAAAAATAGCCAGAAATATGATTAGAGGATTGGAGAAAATGCCTTGGAGTACAAGCTTAAAGAGCTCAATCTGTTTAGCCTATAAAAATAGAAGACTGAAGGGTGACTTAATTACTGAGCATAATTACTTCACAGGCAGAAAATACCAGGTTGTGGAAGTCTCCCGTTAATCGAGCAGGAAAAGGGTCCTGGAGAGCCACGGACAGGAAATTGAAGACACAGACAAATTATAAAACAACACAAAGCTCCTGGGGGTGCAGGCAGGTTCTCTGGGGACAGTGCATCCTTTCAGCCACATGCTGTGTGATGGTCTGCACCCCCACCGATGAGGCTGTTCCCCCATTCCCTCCCTTCCTACACAGGTAGTAGGGGGACAGAGCAGGATTTCTGGTGGCTGAGCGCTGAGTGGTGGGATTGCTTCTGGGCACATGCCAGTGGTGTTTCCATTCCCCTTGTCTCTCTCTCACCAGGTGGGGCGGGTGCCGGGACACAGTTTTGCTGGCAAGCCATGAGACAGGAGTGGAGATTTTGATGCCTCTCCCAGGAGTCCCCAGAGCCATGACTGCAACTGTGCAGACGCTGCGGTTCAAGCTGCTGCCGCACGAGCCAGGCCAGGAGTGGGAGCCCAGCTGCCAGCAGGAAATCGAGCGTCGCTACCAGGTGGTGCCCTCGGTGGTGTGCGCCATGTGCTGCCTTTTTGGCATCATCTACTGCTTCTTTGGTGAGCCAGGCCAGGCCAGCAGCTGGTGGGAAAAGCAGGGAGAAGGGTAGGGGGGAGCTGGGGGTGCTGTCCTTTCACTCTCTGACTGAGGTGGTCTCTCCATAGGCTACCGCTGCTTCAAGGCCGTCATGTTCCTGACAGGGCTGATGTTCGGCTCCATCATCATCTTCATGCTGTGCTACAAGGAGCGGGTGCTGGACACACAGCTGAGTGTGGAGGCCTCAGTGGGCATCGGGCTGGGCATTGGAGTCCTGTGTGGGCTGGTCACCATGCTGGTGCGTAGCGTTGGCCTCTTCATGGTGGGGCTGCTCCTGGGGCTGCTGCTGGCGGTGGCCACGCTGGTGGTGATGGAGCAATTCTACCACCCACCGACGGTGTGGATCCCCATTGCGCTGCTCCTGGGTGTGGGGATGCTCTTCGCCGTCCTCACTCTGCAGTGGCAGCGCTTCTTCACCACCCTCTCCACCGCCGTCTTTGGGAGTGCCATCATGACTGTCACTGTCGACTACTTCATCGAGCTCTTCCTCCTGGTGCAATACATCTACGAGCGCATCAAGGTGGCCCCTGCTCGCCCCGTGTGCTGGTACAGCTGGGTCATTCTGGGCGTCTGGCCACTGCTCACCACACTGGGTGTCCTGGTCCAGTGGAAGGTCACAGGCGAGGGCTACTCCCATACAGAAGGTGTGTGGGGTGTGGGGGAGATGTGCATGTGAAGGGTGAGTGCAGGAACCAGGGACAGTGGGGACCAGTGTGCAGGTTCACAGCACCTGGTTTGCATGGACAGATAGGGGTTCTGGGACTCTGTGGTGGCACAGCACTCAAAGGGAGGCTTGGGTGCACAAAGCTGGCACTGGTTTGGGTGCCACTGGTTTGGGAGGTCATTTGGGTGTGCCCCTTGGTGCTTACAGGACCCTCTGCTCCACAGTGATCATCAGCCGGCAGCAGCGCCGGGTGCAGTTGATGCGCATCAAGCAGAGGGAAGACCGAAAGGAGAAGAAGAAGAAGCGGAGACCCCACCACCCGCCACCCCACCAGCACAAAGCCCACCCACCAGAGCCTGCTTACCGCCGCAAGCCCAACCCTGTGCGCCGCTTCGATGGGGACGTGCTCTCCCCCGTGAGTCCCACAGCCAGGGTAGAGATCTCCCCCAGACTCCACAGCCCTTCCTTCTCCATGTGGGTGGGCTGCGGTGTGGAAAGATGTCCAGGCACCTCAGTTGACATCTGAGCTCCTCAAGGGATGAGACTGGGGCATCCAGGGGACCCCACAGCTCAGGAAGGGCTAAGCTAGGACATCACCACCACGGAGCAATTCAGCCTTTACAAACGAGTAAAAACCGCTGGCCAAAGTGCTGTGGGCATAGTAGAAACAGGTGGTAGGCGAGGTGTGAAGTGTATACCCAGGGAATGCATGAGACTGTGCACCCTGCTCTGGCCCGCCCCTGGAAGCCCGAGTTCCGGGGATTGCACAGGGCTGTTTCAGGGAAAAGGGGTTGGGCTGCTGCAGACTTTAGGGTGGAGTGGGGTGGAGTGATCCAGGAGCAGAGCCGCTCTCACTCTCTGTTCCCCCTCTCTCAAGCAGAGCTACATCCAGAGTTTCCGGGAGCGGCAGACGGGACCATCTCTGAACAGTCTCATCACCAGCTCCCATGCCGTGGTGGACCTGGACTATGACTGCAGCTCCACCGTGCCCCTCACCACGGGCTCTGGCCCTGCTGTGAGGGTATAAGCCAACCCAGTGACCTCGAGCAACACCAGCACCCCAGCCTGCTCTGACAGAACCCCTGGGACAGGCAGGGCTGTGTCTTCGGCCCCGGATGGCCACATGCAGCTGGGGGCTGCAAATGGAGACCCTTCTTGGAGACATGTGGGACTTATCTGGGCAAGCTCCAGCTGCCCATGAGATCCAGAGGTGCTGGGGACGCCCTTCAGCAGGGACTCAGCCCAAGGACCAGAACCCATGGACGTGCAGTGCGAGTGGCTCTGCTGGGGTGGTGGGTTCCTGAGCCTCTACTGCTGCGTGTTACCCTATGGTCCGGGCACGCTCATCCTGCATCCTAACATTTCCCTCCCCATATTTGAGCCCCCCTTCCTAAGAGCAGCTCCCCTTGCCTGCCCCCAACCCATCGCACCACCCAGCAACTCCCCAAGTGCCTGTCCCCCGTGTCCCTTCCTCAAAGAGCAGGTTCCACAGCCCTTTTTCCCACAGGGACTTTCCTGAGCATGTGTGCCCTGTCCCACCCTGGCCCCCAAGAGCAGCTCCCAGGCAACATTTCCCAAAACCTGCCTCCTCAGAAGGTCCCCCTGCCCTAGCCACCCTCCCTACACCCCAGAGCGGCTTGCCACTCCCCTTTTTCCCAAGCTGGACCGGGGTGGTCCTGGGGCAGACTGCCAGGGCCAGGTGGTTCCCAGCGTGATGCTGGCAAGTGGTGCCTGTCCAGCAGGAGCTGCACTGGCGGGGTGCATCCCCCGCAAAATGTTTTGATGGGTGACAGGACACTGGCTCCAGCCTTTGGGCAGAGGCTGGGCTGCCTCAGGGATGCGGGGACCCCTGCAGTGTCAGAGACCGTCGCTGTTTTGCTGGCGACTGGATTTTTATAGTGGCCGGGGGGGCCCTGGGGCAGGGCAGGGCAGGGTAGGAGCCCCTGCCCAGAGCACTGCTGAGGGCAGAGGCTCATGCCTTGTATATATTTCTCTTGCTGTGATTTGTATTAACTTATTATGGAGTGAGCCAGGATTTCCCCATGGCCAGGCAGGCAGGATGGTGGTGAGACTGGACCAGGGAGCCCCCTACTTTGGGAGCCCCCCACAGCCAAGCCCAGCTGGCCCCGCTGCCCCAGGAACTGCATGTTTCTGCCAGGCACCCCTTCTCCTGCAGCATCGCGCTGCCATCTCCTTTTCAGTCTCTTTTGTAAATGTGCCAAATGCTGCTGAGGCCTCGGCCACACAGTAAAGAGCCTTTCGGAGTCTGGCGTGTGAGGCCAAGGGCTGCGCTGGGGGCAGGGGTGAGAGGCGGCCCCAAGGGCCAGGCTCCCAGGGGTGCTGAGCAGGATGCTGAGTGGTGCCACCACCCGTTCTCTTAACAGGACCCTGACTCGCTGGCGTGGAAGAAACCATGTCAGAAAAAAAGCCTGTTTAATGCAGAACCCTGAGGCTGGAGCAGGCACGGGATGGTGCCTGTACATGGGGGAAGCATGACCCCATCTCCCAGCAGCAGCATCAATCTGTCTGTGTGCAGGCCCCAAGTGCCACATCCTGGCTTCTAGCTCCCTGTGGGAACAATGGGAGTCAGAGAGAGCTGGAACATTGCCAGAACTGGTGGGGCACCCAAAAGGTGTATCCCAGACAAGGAGGCGCAGCCCCCTGGCCCTGTATCCAGCCTGTTCCCCCCACACCAGCACTCACTCTTGCAAGCAGTGGGGCATGGGGACAGGGCCTCTGGTGTCCCTCCACTGTAAGGCACATCAGCACTGCCAGCCCCCAGTGGTGCCCCCTAGGTACCCACTCACCCTCTACCAGGAGCCGGGCAGTGGAGCGGTCGTCAAAGGCATCACAGGTGTAGGAGTCCTCATCCTCCGGCCCCACGTGGTGGATGATGAGTGTGCGATAGCAGTCCAGATTGCAGATCTCATACTTGTCACCAGCAAAGATCTCAGTGTCCCCACGGAGCCAGCGCACCCGGCCCCGGGCATGGGACACGGTGCACTCCAACGTCGCCTTGTGCCTCGCCAGCACTGTCTTGTCCCGCAGCGGCTTCACAATCCGGATGGGCAGCGCTGGCGGGAAGGGGCAGGGTGTCAGCATGGCGGGGTGAGTGGGCGCCCGTGGGGACACCACAAGCCGACCTTGTGCACCTCAGCCCTGATGCTGGAGCCCAGCCTGACCCCACCACCTGCAGTAGTACCTTCCACGTGCAGACTGGCCTCAGAGATGGCTGTCCCGGCTCCAAAGCAGATGAGTCCCTGGTCCTCAGGGCGCACACCATAGAACAACAGGAAATGCCGGGTCCCTGGGGAGGGAGAGGCTGGCTCGAGGGGACAGCTTTGGCACCCATAGCAGGTGGGGGAAGAGATCCCCTTTTGTCCACACAAACTCCTCTTGTTTGAATTCACCCCCTCCCAGCCCCAAACCAGGTGTGGGAGCACATGCAACCCCACCTTCTTGCCGTATCTTCACTGTGCTGGAGACCTTGATTTTCTCCCCGTCCCGGAACCACTCGCCCTTCACATCCCCATGTGACACCTCGCAGGTGAAGATGGCATTGTCACCTTCCCTCACCTGGACCTCCTGCAGCTCCTGCACAATGTGGACCTGGCGCTCTGCAGGTAAGGGGCAGGGTGCCAGGGCAGCCAAGAGTGAGGGGGAGCAGGCTGTGTAGGGTTTGGGGGTGCATACACTCCCAGGAGCTGAGTGACTGTACCCTGGACATGCAGCATGGCGGAGGCCTGGCAGTCGCCTGCGTCACAGGTGTAGCTGCCTGCATCAGCCAGCTCGCAGCGGCTCAGCTGCAGGATGCGGCGCCGGCCCGCTGAGTAGATGCGGCAGTGGGGCCCTGGCCGTAGCTCCTGTCCATCCTGCACGGGGAGAGTTGCTCAAGGGTGCAAGCAGGCAGCATCCTGCTGCTTTGCCTCCATCCACCCTGCCTGCAGCCTTGTCAGGGAGGGCAACAACGAGAGGACAAAGCAGGGAGGAGGACATGGCCACTCACTGCTAGAGGGGATTGGGGCAAACCCTCACCTTGAACCATTTCACCTCTGCACTGGGGCGAGACAACTCACACTCGAAGGTGGCCACCCCTGTCTCTGGGACCCCCAGGTCTCGTGGTACCCTCACCATAGTGACTGGAGGCTCTGAGGAGGCAGGACACAGGGCAGGAAGGTTTGGTAGGGCAAAGACATGCAGAGAAGGATATCTCTGCCTGGTCATTTCAGCATGGGGTGAGTGGCACTTCTCAAGGCACCACCATAGGCAAGCACTCATCAGTGGTGGTCCAGCCACCTCTGAACCCAGACCCTGGCTAGACCCACTGCCCAGCTCACATCTCCTCCCTGAGGACAGGGGGACACTTTCCAGCATGTGCCCAGGGTGGCTCAGCTCAGTCCTGGAATCTCCCCCATACTGAACAGCTGCAGGACAGACAGTGCCAGTGCCATGCACCCCCAGCCTGCCCCAGGGACCATACCCCGCACACGCAGGCGGGCACTGCAGCGCAGGGTGTCAGCAGTGAAGGTGATAGTGCCCGAGTCCTCCAGTGCCAGCCTCTCCAACGTCAGGCTGTGCCCACAGCCCGTGGCACTGATCCGGCATGTGCCACTGGGCTTCACCCGGATGCCATCCCGCGTCCAGACCCCAGGCACACCAGGGTGAGACAGCTTCAGGTGGAAGGTGGCTGTCTCCTTCTCGAAAGTCTCCACATCTGCCAGTGATGTCTGGATCGACACCTTCCGGGCTGTGAGAGACCGATGTCCATGAGTAGGTGTCTGCCCAGCCCCTGGCTCCCCAGTCTGCGCTTGCTGGAGCAATACTCTAAGTCCAGACATTTATATCAGGCTCCCACCCCTGCCCACACACTCACCTACCTCTCTGCTTGACCACCTTCCAGCCAAGTACTAGCTCTGCCCACACTCTCCCATTGCAGCAGTTGGGTGCCCTCCCCATTCCCATCCCGATCCATGTCACCTTCCATCCCCATCCCCAGCATGGTACTCACGCTCCACACAGAGCTTGGCCTGTGTGCGGTCATGCAGGCTCTCGCAGCGGTAGGTGCCGCGGTCAGCAGGGCCAAGGCAGTGGATGGTGAGGGTGCGCAGGCACCCCGACTCCTGCAGCACGTACTTGCTGCTTGGCTGGAGGAGGACACCCTGCTTCAGCCACTGCACCTCAGCGGCCTCGTGGCTCACCTCTACCTCCAGGCACACATCCCCCTGCTCCTCTGCCACCATGTCCTGCAGCTTCCGCACAAACAGCACCTGCGCCTCTGCATGGCCCATATGCTGGGTCAGCAGCTGGCCCCAGGGCTGCACCTTGGGCTTAAGCCCCAGCTATCTCCTTCCTCCTCACCTTGCACACTCAGCCGGGCTGTGCTCACCAGCCCCTCGGCATTGGCTGTCACAATGCCTGCATCCCCTGGCTGGCACTGCTGGACGGTGAGGCTGTGGCACAGCCCAATCCTTGTCACCAGCAGCCGCTCGCTGGGAACCACGGGCTGACCATTCAGCTGCCATGTCACAAGCACATCCTCAGGGGACACCAGGCACTTGAAGGTGGCATCCTCCCCCTCCAGCACTGTCAGGCTCTGCAGCTCCATGATGATCTCCACAACCCTGGGGACTACAGCCAGGGTGTCAGGGCTCAAAACCAAGGACCCCCTGTCCTGCAGAGCCGCTGAGCATCCCTGCAACCCTGACATCACTGTGCCCAGCTTCCCTGCCACCCCCATAGCATAAGGGTCCCCGGGGTGGTGGTCAAGCCTTGGGCTCACCCTGCACTGTCAGAGTTGCCAGCGTTTGGTCATCGTTGGACTCGCAGCAGTATTCTCCGGCGTCCCCAGGCTCCACGTGGCTCAGCACCAGCGAACGTTCCCGTCCTTCTGCCATCATCTGCCTGCAGGGGCCAGGTGCCAGCACCCGCCCATCCTTCCGCCACACCACATCGCCCCGCGGCTTGCAAAGCTCACACCACAGCACCACCCGCTCACCCTGCCGTGCTCGCACATCTGACAGCCCACGCAGGAACTTCACCCGCAGCTCTGCACAGTCAGACCCCCCATGTCAGCACCTGCTGCCACAGCAGGGGTTCCCCAGGAACCCCACTGCCCCCCAGTTGCCCACCTCTGACGCTCACGTCGAACTGCATCTTGTCGTGGGGTGAGAGGCAGGTGTAGATGCCGGCATCCTCCATGGCCACACTGTGAAGGATGAGGCTGTGCACACGGCCCTCCTGATGCAGCTCACAGCGCTCACCACTCACCACTGCTTGCTGTGGGCCCAGCCAGATGACATCAGATCGCTCTGTGGAGGTGATGGCAGAAAGCACAGCACTGCCACCCTCCAGCACCAGCAGCTTCTCCTGGTCCTTCCGTTTGTTCACGAACAACATGGGTGCCTCTGTGCCATGGGAGCATTGGGCTCAGCCATGCCCCTGGTAGTGGCACCAACATGGAATGGGGGTACAAACCATGCTGGCATGAGGCAGTGGACTGCACCTGCCCCTGATGTGGGTAAGGGACACCTCCAAGCTCACCTTTCACATGCAGTGTGAAATGCACCTCATCATCACCGGCGTCACAGAGAAAGATGCCACCATCACCCAGCTCCGCTTGCTTGATAGTGAGGCTGCGTGTGGGACCCTCGCTGCACACCAGCAGCCGCCCACCTGAGCACAGCCTCTGTCCATCCTTCTGCCACTGCACTGCTGCTGTCTCTGGGGATAGCCGAGCCACCAGTGTCACACTGTCTCCCTCCTGCACCTCCAGTGGGCTCTGCGCCTCCTCCTTGTTGACAATGCACACAGGCTGAGCTGAGGGGCACAGGGGACAAGGCAGGGCTCAGGAGTGTCCCCATAGTGTGGGGCAGTGCAGGGACAGGACTGCTGCAAGCAGAAGTGATCCCTCAATGAGTCACTGTGGGGCAGGAGGACTGTAGGGCTGGCTGGGGGTCATGGTGGGACCAGAGAGGGCTCCCAGAGGGACAGGCATGCAGGCTGGAGGGGTCTGGCAGCTCAGAGTCCACTCAAGGAAAGGAACCCAGGTGTGGATGTCAGCATAGCCCGTCACTTCTGCATCATTCCATGTATAGGCAGCTCAGCTGCTGGGTTGGACCGTTAATTTTGGTGTGCTCCCCCATCCTGAACACCTTGCTGGAGAGCCAAGGCTCCTTCCTGCACCAGGCCCTCTCCCACACTGCCCAGCCCTCCATCTCCAGCTGATAAGGGTCTGGGCTTAGTTCAGCCTTTGGCAGCCAAAGCAGGAGGAGCGGCGCCTGGGAGCCAGCCAAGGCTAAATTTAAACAGCCCCTGGCTGGGGGAGGCAGCAGGGACACGTCTCGCCACAACCCTGGCATGTCCCTTTCTGACCAACGACTCCTGTAGGGTTGGGGACAGGGCTCCTACCCTCCCCAGCATGCTGTCACGCTGTCATCTGCTATCTGCAGGGTCACAAAGGCATCCCCTCCCCTCACCCAGGTCTGTGGCATGATCCCACCACACTGAGAGTCCCCGGGGTGCTGAGCCAGCTCACCCGACACCTCCACATTTGTCACCATGCGGTCGCTGGCAGCGTCACAGATGTAGCACCCTGAGTCGCTGGGCTGTGCCCCATGGATGGTGAGCTGTCGCAGCACTCCACGGGCCTCAACCTGCACCCGTTCACCTGGATGCACCTCATGGCCATTCCGGAGCCAGCGCACGATGGCGTCGGGCCGGGAGAGCTCACAAGCCATCACCAGATCCTCCCCGGCCACCAGGCAGCGATGTACCACAGTGCCTGTGCTGCCCACGATGGTCACTGGTGGCTCTGGGACTGAAGAGGTGGGCTGTCACCACAGGAGCAATCTGTGCCAGCTGTTGCAATGGCCAGACTCTGCTCAGACTCCTCTGGCTGTAGCTGGGCAGTGCTGGAGTTTCCATGAGGCCACCACACAAGTGCAGCCTGCCCCCCATGTGCCCCCTACCAGCCTCCCTATGCTCACTGCCACCCTGCCCAGCCCCACACTACCCTGGCAGCAGTCACAGACCCACCTCAATCCTTGAGTCCTTTCCCCCCTGGCCATCCCCACTGGGACCTCCTGCTCACCTTCTACAGTGATGAAGAAGACAATGCTGTCATCGCCAGTGTCACAGAGGTACTCCCCTGCATCCCTGCCTGTGGTGCCCAGGATCACAAGGGATCGACGTGCCCCATCCTCCTCCAGCCGCACACGCCCCGTGTCCTGCAGCTTCTCTCCATCCTTGTACCACTTCACCTCACCATGGGCATGTGAGAGGTGCACCTCCAGCACCAGGTCCTCCATGGCTTGGCAATGCCGGTGGGTCAGCAGGACATCCCTCTCCAGGATCATGACCAGTGGATCTGCAGCATCCAGCACCAACAGAGCTGGGGTCTCTGGGGTCTGTGCGCCCATCACTTCCCACCAGGCTCTCCACTAGCCTCTTGCTCACCCAACACTTGGACAATGAAGGTCACTGTGTCATTGGCAGCATCACAGGTGTATTTTCCAGAGTGCTCGGCTTGAGCAGCAGGGATGACCAGCCGGCGATAGGCACCCTCCTCTTCCAGGACCAGACTGCCCCCAGCCTCCAGCCTGATGTCCTCCTTGGCCCAGCACACAGGCGCATCCACACGGGACAGCTCACAGCACAGTGTCACTGTCTCCCCCAGGGACACCGTCATGACAGGGACAGGTCTGGAGGGCTGCAGTATCCTCACCGGAGGCTCTGCAGGGATGGCATGTCTGTGATGCAAAGCAGCGCAGGACACTCCTCTGCTGCCAGCCCCAGGTGAGCGACCATGCTGGTGGCCCCATCAGTAGGCACCCATTGGCTTCATCACCATGGAGGAGCCAGTCCCCTCCCCCAGGCTGGAACAGACCCTGCAGCCAGAACCACATCAGTACTTCCCTGCTTCTAGGTTTCCACTGACCTGACACCTTGACGTCGAAGGAGACGGCCTCATCCTTGCTCTCACAGATGTACTCGCCTGTGTCCTCCATGCTGCTCTTGGGGATGAAGAGACAGCGCCAGGCCCCCTCCACCAGGAGCAGAAGGTTGTCAGTCTCATCCACCTCCAGCCCATCCTTGAACCAGCGCACGGGAGCATCTGGCACAGAGAGCTCGCACCGCAGCTCCAAACGCCCCGGTGCCTGAACCAGCAGCTCCAGTGAGCGCTGTGGAGGGTGCAGGATCCTCACTGGTGGCTCTGCCAGGGTTGTGGAGGAAGGGTGTGAGACCTGCTCACTACACACTGCTCCTGGCTTTCCTGTCCCAGCTTACTGTCACCTGTGCCCCTGTTCCCCAGGGGCTGTACAGATGCTACAGTGTCTCACCCCAGTGCAAAGAGGCGGGAGCTGTTTGAGGGCAGGGGCAGTAGGCACACAGATACAGTCGCATAATGCTGAGGTCAGGGAGCAGGGCTGCAGACCCCACAGCACTGGGGCACTGCTACCCTTCCCAGGATGTTCCTGTTGTGCTACCAACCTGCCACCAAGATGGGGTATGAGACAGATGCATCTCCAGCATCGCAGATAAACTCCCCCGTGTCCTGTGGCCGGGCGCACGGCAGCACCAGCCGGTACTGCAGCCCCTCCTGCTCCAGCACCAGGCTCTCATCTACCTCCACTTCTTCCCCATCCTTGTACCAGCGCACTGGGGCCACTGGACGCGACAGCTGGCACCACAGCTCCACACGCTGCCCGGACACGTAGGAGTGGGGGGCCTCCTTGTTGGAACTGACAATCTTCACTGGTACCTCTGTTGAGGGACACAGGGCGAGGCTCAACCGTGGCGCTGAGTGAGGCCCATGTGAAGACAGACATCCCCTGGGGCAGCTCACCCACCGCTCACGGTCACCCTGAAGCTGGCAGCATCGTCCCCAGCGTGGCAGGTGTACACCCCTGAATCAGATGGTGTGGCTGCGGCAATGCGCAGCCTCTGCGAGCATCCCTCTGAGCAGATGGCCAGGACCTGGCTTGGGATCACAGCCTTGCCGTCCTTCATCCAGTGGACAGGGGCATCTGGGGGGGACACTTCGCACTCCAGCACCAAGGGCAGCCCTGCCAGCACCTCCCGGAGCTGCTGTGCCTCAGGCACTGGGGTGATGTGGACCTGTGGGGCTGAGAAGACCAAGACCCTGTGTCACTTGGACTTCCCAGCCCTGCAGTGCTGGTAACTGCAGGTTGAGGGAACACCAGGGCTGATGTGTGAGGTAGAATAAACCACGGGCAGGCAGCTGGTTGTGCCTTGGGGTGTAGAGGGGCAGTGTGGCACTGGGCTCTAGGAGGAGACAGAGCAGCTGGCCTGCCCCTGTCTGTATCCCAGGGGCATTGGCAAGAAGCTGCTCACAGGGAGACAAGGGGCAGTTGAGGTGCTGCATCCACAGTGTGAGCATGCAGTTGAGGTAGAGGGAGAAGGGAACAAGGGATGCAGATATGCATCACACCCACCTGCCACGGTGACAGTGTAGAAGACAGAGTCCCCACCAGCATCACAGACGAACTCCCCTGTGTCCTGTGGCTGGGCACATGGCAGCACCAGCCGGCACTGCAGCCCCTTCTGCTCCAGCACCAGGCTCTCATCCATCTCCACCTCCTCTCCGTCCTTGTACCAGTGCACCGGGGCTGCCAGGCGGGACAGCTGGCACCACAGCTCCACACGCTGCCCGGCCACATAGGCATGGGGGGCCCCCTCATTGGAACTGACAATCCTCACCGGCGCCTCTGCCAGGGAGACACATGGGGCTCAGCCAGGACATGAAGACCAGAGCTGGTGATGGTGGCAGTCACAGCCCTGTGTGGAGTGATGGTTTCACCAACCTGTTGCTTTTAAGGCTGGAAGGCACCACCTCATCCACAGCCTACAAGCTTCCATGTAGCAGGCACATAGACCTGCCCGGGTCTCCCTCTTCTCCTTGCCCATCACACATAGGAGGAGTACCTGGCTTCAAGCTGGCTGTAAATTGCTGCCATGCCCTCACAGCCAAGGTACCCGTGGTACCTGCCCTACTCTGCCCTGTGACAGAGCTGAGAGATGTGGAGGGAGGTTGTGGATAAGCAAGCATCTCATTAACAAACCCCAGCACTGCTAATTACTGTCTGTGGTGTCAGCACCAGCCCCTGTGGCTGCTCTACTGGGAGTGCCCACTTCTCCGTCTGTGTCCCCATTTTGGAGGCCACCAGGGGCCAGCTGGTGTTTCTGTCTTGGCTCAGCTTTGGCATTTTCTGACACTGCAGTGCAGGCATATGGCTTACTTGTGGCCAGCAGCCCCATTCCTCTCTCTCACCAGGACCCAATCACAGATTGCAGTGATCACTAAACACCATTATTAATGAGTTACACATGAAATGAGCGCCAGTGCGCACATCTCCCCCTGACTTGACTGAGAGATCTAAAGGCAGACGGGCTCCCAGTACAAATTTTAGATGACCAGCCCTCCTAGGAGAAGGTCAGGATGCTATGCACAGCCAGCACCGCCTGCCCGGCCACATGTGTTGCAGCCAGCTGCAGCTGGCCTGGACTCTGCTGTGGGTGTTCATCCGGCCCATGGCTCCAAACAGGCACTAAGTATAGCCAGCATCGGAGCACACAAGCAGCAACATGCCCTTCTCACAGCCCACAGCTGCCCCATAATGGGCATCCAGCCTAGAAACTTCTCAGATGGTTCCCAGCTACGGTGATCAGGCCCAGTAGCACACCACAGCCCCACAGAGTGTGAGAACTGTGCGGTGCCAGTTTGCAGCGATTAACCTGCCACATGCTGAGCCTGCATCCGCCTGGCTGTCTGATCAAACAACTGGTAGCTGCCTTTCTCCCTGGGCCTGCTAAAAGCAATCACATCGTTTAAGTGCAACTGGAGATGTTGAGCAGCACCAAAGCAAAGAGGGGGCGATGTGCCAGCCCTCAGCAGGCAGCACCGCTCTGGCCTCAGCCTCTCACCAGCTCTGAAGGAGCTCCAGCACTCAGCAGCTGCTGGAAAACCCAGAGGTGCACAGGGGTAGCCAGGCTTGAGGCAGACATGCTCCATGCCACAGCAGCCCCATGGGGGATAGCTGGGATGCCTCAGGGAAACCCAAGCATGTCACAGCGGTGCTTGACTGCAGCAGCCAGCCTGGTGCTTGTGCCAGAGAGGTGTCAGCTTGAGCCTCCTGTCACCCACCCCCAACCCTGCTGGTGACATCGATGTCCAAATCCAGATCGAACCAAGCCAGCTTCCCTAAGACCCTTCTGTTAAAGTTATGTAAAGCTGCTTGGCCAAAAGGCTGAGCTTCAGCAGATGGTGTTCCCCCTCCTACCCGAGGGAAGCAGAGCTCTCCATGCTCCTGCAGGGCAGACAATGACTCCTGCCTCTGCCCAAAGCCCACACTGGCTGTCTTTCCCACTAGTGACTTTGCCTTTATCTCACTAAAAAACCTCCCTTCCTCACCCTCCCAGCAGTCACCACTCCATTGACTCTTCAAGGAACTCTTATCACTCATCCTATCTTCACTTACATCCTCTGCCATCAACTTTGGCCCTTAGTCCCACGTTAACACCAAGGTGAGGCTTTACCGCTGTGGTAACAGAGCCTTTTAACTAGGCTTTAACTCTGCCCCCAGTCACCTTCCTGTGGTTGTGGGATGTGGGTTTTGGGGCCAGCAAGGGGAAGCCTTTCATTTGCTTTCAGCTTTCATTATCTTCTGCTAGCCAGAGACGCCAGCAGCCGCTCCACAGCCGAGGCAGCCACTGTGGGATGCTGTCCCCTGCTCCCACCTAGCAAGCACCCCGCAATCATTGGTCTCCAGGCAACCACTAATTTTCAGGTCAGCAATTAATTCTGTCCATCAGAATGATGTCTGACTGTGAGTCACCCCACACCAGGTGCCTGGGCGACTATTTTTAGGACTTTGGAGGAGGGTTTGGTTACTGGTCATGACAGAGGTCTGGCAAACACCCTGGTATCCAGGTGCTGGGTGCCCTAGGGTGCTCTAGTGTTTTGGACAAGCAGAACAAGCTGTTCCCTCTGGCAGTCAGTCTGGGTAGTTTATGCACCAGAGCCACCACAAAGACTCCAACCAACCAACAGACCAAACTGCTGGTGAGGACCCGGCAAGAGCATGACTGACAAGTGTCCCATAGTGGCAAGTGACAGCAATACAGACAACAGCATACACATGCTGTGGCACCCTGCACCAGCACAGAAAGGCCCCTGAGACTCTGCCAGCCCTCCTGCATCACACCCACCTTCCACAGTGATGGTGAAGAAGGCAGAGTCCCCACCAGCATCACAGACGAACTCCCCTGTGTCCTGTGGCCGGGCGCATGGCAGCACCAGCCGGCACTGCCGCCCCTCCTGCTCCAGCACCAGGCTCTCATCCACCTCCACCTCCTCTCCGTCCTTGTACCAGTGCACCGGGGCTGCCAGGCGGGACAGCTGGCACCACAGCTCCACACGCTGCCCGGCCACGTAGGTGTGGGTGGCCTCCTCATTGGAGCTGATGATCCTCACTGGCACATCTGCCAAGGATAATGTGGGGCTCAGCATGGGTACTCAACTGGCTGCAGCTTTCAGCCCCATCATGGGGGTGAGAAGAGGGGCAGGAGCACTATCAGGAGGTGGGGTCCAAGCTCCCACACGCGGTCCCCAGCTCACCCATCACGGTCACCACAAAGCTCACAGCATCATCCACAGCATCACAGGTGTATACACCAGTGTCCGAAGGACTCGCCGAACGGAGGAGCAGCCTCCGCACGCAGCCCTCTGCCTGCACCGCGATAACATCATCCAGAGGCACGGCCTCACCGTCCTTCAGCCAGCGGACAGGGGCATCCGGGGCGGACACCTGACATTCCAGCAGCACAGGCAGCCCTGTCGGCACCTCCCTGAGCCGCTCGGCCTCGGGCACGGGAGCAATACGGACCTGCGCGGCTGAGAGACATCGCGAAGGGGTGAGAAGCATCCATGAAAGTCCATGCTGTTAGGGTCCCGGCAGGACCCCAGACAAGCGCCCTGCTCACCTTGCACATGCAGCGTGGCTGAGTCCCGCACTCCACCAGACACAAAGGTGACCTGGGCCCCACTGTCAGCCAGCCGTGCTCCCTGGAGCAGCAGTGAGTGTTCCGTCCCGCGCTGCTGCATCCTACACCGACCTCCTGCATCCTCCTCCTCTTTGCCCAGCCTGACACCATTGAGGAACCAGGAGCCGTGCACTGCAGCTGACAGCTCCAGGGAGAACTGTGCATCCTCGCCGTCCCGCACCCGCACATCCTGCAGACCCCTCTCCAGGCGAGCTGCTGGGACTAGAGCACAGCCACACTGAGCCCCAGTGGCACTCACTACCAGCACGCTGTAGCACAATATCCCAGCTCGCCCCTGGGGAGACCCCACTCTCAGGTGGAAGTCCCTGGCTCGGCATCCTCACCGAGGTGCACGGAGCCAGGGAATTCCACGGGGCTGCTCCTGCCGTGCTTGTTGGTGGCGCAGATACGGAAGCAGTAGTCGGCCTCGCGGGGCACGCTGTCACCCAGCACCCGCACGCAGCCGGGCAGGTCAGTGGCCAGGCACTGCACCCACTCACCCCCCACTGCCTCCCGCCGCTCCAGCAGGTAGCGGCTGGCAGGGTGGAGGTGGGCGTCAGGTGCAGGACACCAGGTCAGCAGAGCCGTGTTGCTCTCCACCACACTCATCTCAGCTGCCACTGGCGCGCTCGGAGGATTGTGCTTCACACCTGGAAGTCAAAGCCCATGTTGTCTGCTTGGGGATGGCAATGAGACTCCACAGAGTGGGGTGGCAGAAGGGTTGAGTGGGCTACACAGCCTGTTTCTTTGGGGATCCTCTCTTTGATGGAAGGGAGGTTTTGCTCCTATGTAGCATGGTGCTAGTTACAGGGGTTTGTGAGTGCCAGTGAGGCTGGGGTTGTGGAGCCTTGCCAAAAGCTCCCTTCCCCAAAAAAAACACTGCCGCAGCACATCCTCAGCATACTGGGTGCCCATTCCACCTCCCACTCTCTATCATGCCCCATGAATGGGCAGGAGAGAGGACATGGGACCCCTTTCAGCCTGCAGCTTACACTTGACCCGGAGCTGGGAGGACGTCTGTGACTCCCTGACAGTGAAGGAGATGATGCCCGCGTCCTGGCGAGTGACATGCACCAGCACCAGGAGGTGTGTCCTGCCGAAGCTCTTCAGCACAGTGCGGGGTGACTCCCGCAGCTGTAGCCCATCCCTGCTCCAGCAGGTCCCCTCTGCCTCATCCCGTGTCTCCACACAGAAAACTGCATTCTCCCCCTCCATCACATCCAGCTTCCGTGGCAGCCGTTTCACAATCACCCCTATGGAAAGAGGTATATAAAGGCTGGGGAGGGACGCTGGGGAACAGAGTGGGCTCTTTGAGGTGGGAAAGAGGAGGAGGGGGAGGAGGGGCAGCATTTGGCCCCACAGCCAAATGAAGGGAAAGAAAATGCAGGAGGAAGTGGGGACCCTGGCAAGCAGGGGGATAGGAAAACAAAGCCGTGCCACCGGAGACCTGACCCCCACCTTGGACAGAGACCTCGGCAATGCTACGCCCCTTGTCCTTCATCTGGCAGAGGTAGATGCCGTCGTCATCAGTGCGGGCATCTCGGATAGTCAGGCGCCGCACCACCCCTTGCTCTTCCATCACATACTTGTGGCTGGGCTGCAGCTCCCTGTCCTCCAGATACCAGGCAGTGGGGATGGTCTCCAGTGGCACCTGGCACTCCAACACAGCATCCTCTCGCTCTGCCACCTCCACATCTGCCAGTTGCACCTGGAACCGCAGCTGGTACTCTGCCACCGGAAGAGACAGGAGCTGAGGGCGTGTAGGGTACAGCATCCACCACAGCCCTTTGCTCACATTGTTTCCAGCTCACATAGAGCACTAAGCCCTTGGCCCTTCTCTGTCCTCTCCTTTGGCCTGCATAAGATGGACACTGCCTTGAGAAACACATTCCCCAGAGCAGGGAGAACCATAACACAGCCCAGGGAGACCCAAGGATGCCCCCAGCATCTCAGCAGGGAGTGTTGGGGGATGCAGGAGCATGGAAGACAACGCACTGTGGCAAGGGTCTTAGCAGAGGGGAGCAGGAGGGTGCATAGGCAGGGACTGCACCAGGGACAGGGTCACTCCAGCTATGGGCTCTCTCCAGCTGGCAGAGTGGCTCAGGGGGGCTGGGGCTGCCACCAGTGTAAATGGTTGGAGCCTTGCCCTGCAGGGCTGCCTGCCAAAATCACTCAGCACTTCCAGGGGAATTCATCACCAACGCACAGTCCCCCTTCCCCGTTCATGGCTGGACACCCACAGCCATCCCAAGAGGCCACCTCTCTGTTTGCAAGAAGAGAGGGACGTGGAGGCGGGCACAGCTCACAGAGGAGCCCGGCATCCCCTGCTTCCAGCCCACAGCTCTATCCTGAGGAGCCTGAGGTGACCCTGGCTGCACAAGGCAGGAGGGAGCCTAGGGATGCTGGGCTCCCACACAGACACTCCCCTGCCAGACAAAACTCCCTGGACCCACCTAGCACCCAGCCACCCCTGGCACTGCTTGGACATGCTCCTACCTTTCACCTGGAGCTGCACTGCACTGAGGGTCTGGCCAGCAGTATTGGAAGCAGTGCACACGTACAGCCCCTGGTCCTGGGGCTTGCAGTACAGCACCTTGAGGATGAAGTAGCCCTCCCGGTCCTCGTAGATGAGATGCCTGCGGCCGGGGGCAAGGGGCTCACCATCCTTCTGCCAGACGATCTCTGGCTTGGGCTTGCCAGTAACGTAGCAGCGAAACTTGGCATGCTTCCCCACACTCACGGCAAATGCCTTAGCTGCTGGCACCCTGGCCGGCACTATGCCATTGGGCACCCAGATCTCTGGTCCCGTGCACCGTCCCGCTATGTGCCGCCACCGCCGCTGCCGCTCCACCAGTGGCTCGGGAACATCAGCAGGAGAGCCATTGGGAAGCCCATCCCGCAGTCCCTGGGGTTCGACCAGGAGCACAGCAGCAGCCAGGGCCTCCCGGGAACCACTGCGTGCCCGGCAGACATACACACCCCCGTCCGGGGGCCGGGCACCGAACAACTTCAGGAAGTGCCAGTCCTCAGGCTTCTGCCCCACTGCAAAGTGACTGCTCTCAAAGAGGTCGGAGAGCTTGTGCCCATCCTTCTCCCACTCCAGCACTGGGCAAGGCTGCCCAGACACCCTGCAGGTGAACATCACATCCTCCCCCTGGCACACCCTCATGGACGAGGGGGCAATGAGGAAGGCAGGTGCCTCACTACCCAAGCATCCCTCCTCCTCTCGGGGCTCTGCCGCCTCCACGCTGAGCACAGTGGCAGCATAAGTCTCACCAATGCTGTTCTTGGCCTTGCAGATGTAGAGCCCACTGTCCTGGGGGCTGGCACCAGACACCAGCAGGGTGTACAGGTCCCCCTTGGTCTCCATATGGAAACGGCCTGAGGGCTCGATGGGATTCTTGTCCTTTTCCCAGAGGATGCTTGGCTGGGGATCACCCCTGATCTGGCAGCTCAGGACCACATCTGTGCCACTTTGGACAGTGAAGGCACGTGGATAGGCCAGGAATCTGGGCGCTCCCCCAAACCCCTCCATCACCACCTCCCTGTGGTCACAGCAGGCAGTAGTGGGCACCATCAGCCTGGGGAGATACACAGACAGACCAGGATGGGAGCTCAGGCTTTATCGAAAGGACTGACCAGTGTGGAGCCCCACCAGGAGGGACCTGCATCCAGAGCAAAACTCCCAGCACGGACTCCGTGCTGCAGGAGCATCACCCTCTCTCTGAGCAGCTCAGCTCCACTGGATATGCTCCTGCCTCACCCAAATCACCCATTTCCCAGCCCACGGCAATAGGAGAGGTGATAAAAGGCAGCTCTTTGCACCCCGAGGGCGTGGGGCACTCACAGCCTACCTTCCCCAGGGTTGCAGAGAGGATCCAAGCTCGAGCAGCGGGCGACCCCTGCCTAGACAGGGAGCACCGGCACTTTCTTGCCGAGGCTAGGGGACAGTAGAGGCAAGAGGGCCCCCCTTCCACCCCTTCCCCACCCGCCGGGCATTCCTGCAGTATCGGGTGGTGGCAGAGCCGCATTCCTACAGCATCTGGGCCGGCTCAGCAGGCAGGTGCTGACACAGGGTTGTCACGGGCGCGAGGCCCCGACTGGATCCGGGTACTTCCTCCCAGACTCGGATGGGCAGGCGACCCCCCCTGTGCCTGGCGGCCATCCCACAGGGCTATGCCCTGAGGCAAAGTGGGCTCCGCCAGGATAAGGTTCCCCTCCAGAGTGTGGTCCCACAGGCAAGATCCAGCTCTTGTGCACTGAAAGCCATGGCTGGAAATGATCAGCCCGAGGGGCAAAGGGAAGGCCGGGGAGGTGGGTCCTGCTCTTGGAGGGCATTGCCTCCATCCCGAGCTTTCTGGGTAACCATGCCCACCATCACAGGCAGGAGCAGGGCGGGGTGCTCTATGTCTCCCCCGGGTGAGCTGCCCACGCCACAGCCTCTGCCCACAAAGTGGCTGGGGCTGGGATAGGATCCATCTCTGCCTTGCTCGAGCATGGGGAGGAGAAATAAGAATACTCCCTGAGCCAGAGGGGTCTGTGGGAGAGGGCTGTTCCCCAAGGAGTGAGAAGGACTGGCGCCAGCTTCCCCTCCCAGTGCCCTACCCCTGGAACAGGGCATCCATTCCGAGCCACCTCCTGGGCCAAACACTCCCCTGACCCACACCCCACCCCACAGCAGCCTCCGCAGATGCAGACAGACCTGATGGCTCAGCTGCCCCACTGCACCTTTTAACCACCCCCTTCCCTGATCACCCTGCCCCAGGCAGCCCCTCAGCCCAGTCCCCATCTCCCCACACGCACCTCGATCCACTGCCTCTCCCCTATGTCTCCCAGTGCCGGCACCCAGTTCCTGCTGCTTCCTCCAGCTCCGCTCCTGGGTGTCAGTGCACAGGGACCAAACGTTATAAATGCCTGCAGCTGCTGTCCCCAAAAATACCCTCTGATGACACGCTGGGTTGATAAGACCGAGCCTGCTCCATTCAGCGCCTCACTGAGGCAGGGCTGGCCTACCTATGTATAGCAGCCTGGTGGGAGCCACCTCAGAGAGCTGGGGTGCCACAGCCCCAGCTGTGGCTCCATGATGGCTCAGCCAACAGCAGGAGACAATGCACCATGTGGAATGCACAGCATGGTGTGGGGTATGTGGAGCAGGACACCAGACTGCAGGGAGAGAGGACATGCCATGCAGGACATACTGCATGGGGTGGGATGTACCGTACTGGATGCTGCATGAGACACCAGGCTGTGGATGGGATGTGCAGGACAGTGGGCTGTGGGAGGAGCAGAGGGGATACACAGGCTCCCCACCACCCACAGGGCACGCAGAGATGAGGAATCGAATCGGGAACACCTGGCACCGTCCCCTCAGGCAGCCATGAGAGGAAGGGCACTGGGTCCCCTTGCAGCCTGTGCCTATACCTCTCCTACAGCTCCCACCCTGTGAGCCAGCCCATGGCCAGCCAGCCCAAAGAGCGCTCCAGGATCCTTTGCCTGGCACTGCTGCAGGGTCTCCAGGTGGCTTGGCTCTGCCTCATCTCTTCTCTCCCTGAAGCTGGCCCAACGTTCCCCAGTCCCAGCCCCAGGGACCTCTTGCCATCCCTCCTGCTTCATGTCTCCAGGACCTTGCCACATTCCAGACTGTCCTGGAGATGCCACAGCCACCCCACCCCCTAGCCTGCTGTCCCTAGGACCCCATCCCCACATTCTGGTTGCCCTGGCTTGTCTCAGTGATCCCAGTGCCCAGCCTTGTACACTCCAACTTGCCTCCCCCATGCCAGAGCCTCACAGGGCTCTGAACCCCACCAGGTCCTTGCCCAGATTTCCCTGCAGTGCACAACTGCTGTCATCTCCCACTATCCCCCCAGATCTCCAGCTCCTCCACCATGGGGAGCACCCAGCACCAGCAGCTGCAAAGCTTGCTCAGGGTGCCCCCTTCACCCCTCGCCAGCACAGGAAAACCTTCCTGGCAGCACCCTACCCACAGCCCAACCTCCCCAGCCCCATGCACCCGCTGCTCCCAGCAGCATCCCCCACACACACCCCCCTTGCCCAGGCGCTGCCCACCCCCCCCCAGACCACACTGTCCTTGCAGTCCTCACATTCCAGACGTCTCAGCGCTTTCACAGCCCAGAGATAATATTCACGGCGAGCAGACGTTTGCGTCAGTGTCAGATAGATCTCAATGCCACCCTGCCCCAGGGGGAGTACAGCAGGCAGACAGGCTGGGCAGGCAGGCAGAAGCCCACGGCAGAGCCCCCCAAGCCACCGGTCTGCTGCACGCCCCACGGTCATGCTGCTCCTCCTGCACCTGCTGCCTGCCATGCTGCCCACTGCGGCCCTGGCCAGCTGCACCGGGGCAGGTGCCGACAGGCAGCTCATCCTGGCCAAGGTGCGGGCTCGGGTGCTGGAGCATCTGAGCCCCCCGCTTCTCCAGGAGGAGCCCCAGATGGAAGCAAGGAGGGTACATCGGAGAGACATCTTTGAAGACACTGAAGTTGAGCCAGAGGAGCTGGAGGACACCTCCCAGGTGATCTTATTCCCTTCCACAGGTGAGAACATCCTAATGGAATGGAGAGGGCAGAGGGGTAAGCAGGGTGGGGGCTCGGGGCAACACAGATGCTGAAGGATGGAGAGGCTGCTGTGGTGGTCTGCAGGAGAAGGGAAAGAGGGTAGTGTGAGGCTGGGGCATGCATATAGGCAAGATTTGGTAGAGAGCCAGGAGGGGGAATGGTATGTCAGGCAGGGACAGGCAGAGCAGCCCAGTACAGACAGGGAGAGGTGTGGGCAGCACAAGAGACTGCTGAGAGGCTGGGGAACATCTGGCCAGGCAGGATGCAGAGACATGGGTAGGGCTGAGTTTCCACCCTCCACATGGGTAGGCAGGGTGGAATAGGGTGGGATGTTAGGGAATAGAGCAGGATACTGGAAAATGGGATGGGATACAAAGGGACAGAGCAGGATGCTGCGGAATGGGGCAGGATGACCAGCTATAAAGCACAACAGTGGGAGGTGGGGTAGAATGCTGGGGGATAGGATGCTGGGGGATGGGGGAAGGCAGCAGGATGACCAGCTATGGGGTAGGACACTAGGAGGTGGGGCAGGATGCTGGGGCAACACTAATGGACCAGGCTAGGGCATAAGAAGGACTTAGCTGTGGGGCACAGCACAGAAGCTCCTGTGTAGCACTAGACAGCAGCTCCCCTACACCCTGCCACAGCCTACGCTGGCAGCCAAGTGCCATGCCAGTACTCCAGGGACTCTCTGCAACATTTCACCTGCTGCCTGGCACTGGGGACTCTCCCCAGGTTTGGGCACACACCCTGATCATCTTTTCCCCACCACAGACGTACCCTGTGAGCCCACACAGCCAGACAAGTTGCTGGAGGAAGAAGGGATTTTCAGCTATCTCTTCCAGCCCTCAGCACACACCCTGAGCCGCGTGGTGACTTCTGCCCAGCTCTGGTTTTACACTGGTCCCTCGGCCACCCTGAACCACTCAGTCCCTGATGTGCTGGCCCTGTCACCACAGGGCCAGGTGCCGGTGACAGCCATGGCAGAGCAGACACCTGAGCACTGGACAGTGTTTCACTTGGCCCCGATGCTGCTGCCCCAGCTCTCACAGCCACTTTTCGTGCTCCTGGTGCGCTGCCCTGGCTGCCCCTGCCTCGCCGAGGGGGACAAGATGCCCTTCTTGGTGGCCACCACCCGGGCCAAGGGCAGTGAGAGGGCTCGTCGCTCCACCATGCCCTGGTCCCCAGCTGCACTGAGCCTGCTGCAGCGCCCATCTGAGGACTTGGCTGCCCACACCAACTGCCGCCGGGCTTCCCTCAACATCTCCTTCGAGGAACTGGGTTGGGACAAGTGGATCGTGCATCCCAGCAGCTTCGTTTTCCACTACTGCCATGGGAGCTGTGCTGCGGGCCACGGGCTGAGCCACCGGCTGGGTGTGCAGCTCTGCTGCGCTGCCCTGCCCGGCACCATGCGCTCCCTGCGCGTCCGCACCACCTCCGATGGCGGGTACTCCTTCAAGTACGAGACGGTGCCCAACATCCTGGCCCAGGACTGTACCTGTGTCTAGAGCATCCCACAGCCCAGCACCAGACTGTGATCCCACTGAGGAGTTGCTTTCCCAGTGGGACCTTGGCCCCACACCGCAGGGACCAAAGGGACCTGGAGGAGCATTTTGGGCTGTGCCACCCTCCCCTGCACAAACCAGAGTTTTGGGCTGCCCCAGGTACCATCATGCTGCCAGACCTGCCCTAGGGCTAGTCACTGCCCATTGGGGCATGGCAGGGGAGGGCTAGGCACAGCCTCTGGCAAAGGCACCAATGCCCTGCCAAAGCCAGGCTGCTATCTGCAACCAGACTAGCCCCCATCTCTCTCTACCTGCTCCCCTCCCTCAATTCTGCCCCTCCCCAAAGACTGGGATCCTGCTTCTGCTGCAGAACTCAACAGCCTCCCTGTGCTCCAGCCAGGGCCAGGCTGCTGCAAAAAGATCAGAACATGCCTGGGCGAGCCCTCAACAGGACCTCATACTGGTAGGGGCTGGCGGCCTGCATGGCACCGCAAGTGAGCCCTCTCCCGGCGGCACAGCTTGTTGGAAAGCTTAATGGGATGAGTGAAATAAACCTGCTCCCTTTCCTAAAGCAGCGTGGAAATATTAGCTTCCATCAGAGGCAGCCACAGAGGTGGCATGCAGTTGTGAGTTGTGCAGTGGGATGCAACCTCCCTGGGGGGCTTCTAGATGGAGAAGTGAGGGGATGGGCAAGTACTTTAGAAGCATCCAACTCTGACCTGGGGTACCAGAGAGGGGACTGGGGTCTGCTGGCCAAAATTGGCATGGCATGGCTGGATTTGATCCTGCCCTGGGCAGGGGAGCACAGGGCAGAGCAACATCCCTTTTGCTCCAGGCAACAGGTTCTGGAGGAATGGGGGCAACAGAGGGATGGGGAGGCATGGCGATGGTGGGAGGATGGGGAGGCACAGGGAAGCCCCTCACCCGGCCCCTCAACAGAGACAGGGCCAATTAGGAACGTGGCCAGAACAATTGCTCCCCATCAGGGCGATGATGAAAGCTGCCCCGTCACAGCCTCCACACAGCAGGAACGACTGAGTCACCCTGGGCAGCGGAGAGGTCCCAGGGCACGCGCTGCAGCCCCAGCCCAGCCATGCAGGATTCCCTTCCCACCCCTTCCTCCCGAAGGACCAGATGCAGCAGTTCAGTACAAAACGTCTTCAGCCTTTACTAATATAGATATAAAAAAAAAAAAAAAAAGGAAGAAAAACAGAGTGACAATCATTTCCGAGTAAAAAACAACGCTACAAAAGTCCCTGTGTGACCCAGGCTGAGATGATGAGAAACACTCCACTGGCTCCTGGCCGAGCTCAGCTTGGGGCACCGTGTCCCCACACTGTGGGGCCAGGGTCTGGCTCTGTGTGTGGGGTCCCAGCCCCGCAGGCAGAGTGGGAGGAGATGAGTTTTGGTCCAAGGGCAACCTGCCAGGACAGGGCGGAGGCAGCAGGAAGGACAGCCCCTGACCTCTGCACAGACATTTCTGAGCAGGCCAGCCCACAGCTCACAGCCCCATGCCAGGATGCTGCGCAGCACGGCCACACTGGCCCTTTCTGGCAGCAGTGCCACCAGGACCCCTTCCATCCCCTCCACTTCAAGTGTAATGCCAGCCCAGCTTTCTGTCCCATAGCTCAGCCCAGCCAGCCAGACCCCCAGGCTGCTCCCCTAAAGCCCCACACCTTGGGGGCAGTACCAAAATCACCAGCATCACTCACTCATGCACAGCACTGGCCGGTGCTGCAGCAGGTGGCAGCTAGCATGGGGGCACAGGGAGGTGTGAGGAGAACATGCTGCAGAAAATGGGTGTGGGAGGAAGAAAAAAGGGTGAAATGGAAGATGGGGGAGCACAGGCCCAGAAGGGATATCAGGATAGAGTATAAAAATGCCAGGGTGCACACGCTGATGAGTTTATAAAAATGTACAAAAATAAGATATTCCCTTTTTGAAAACTAAGTAGGAATGAACCCCATGGCCCCTGTCCCCTCCACTGCCCAGCAGGACAGGGCTGCCCAGTCTGCCCTGCTGGGCAGGCACATGGCATCCTCCACCCTGCGCTCCTGGCAGGACACCTGTCCCACGGTGGCAGCGGCAGCTGCTCCAGCAGTCACCGCCGTCATCCCTGATGGCATTCACAGCCCTGCGGGGAGAAAGAAGCAGGTTAGCCCCAGCCCCAGGTGCAATGGCATCCCCTCTCCAGGGGAGCCTAGGAGCAGCCCTCCATGCCCCCTCCCCAGCTCACCCGTGGTCCTGTCGCAGGCGGTGGTCCCCTTCTCGTGGGCGAGGTTGAGGCGGTTCTGCTCAGCAGCAATGCCATTGGCCTCGGGACTGCTACTGCGGGCAGGGCTGGGGGGCCGTGGCGGGGGCTGGAGATGGAAGGCCACCTCCAGGTGCTCCTGGGCCAGGCGCAGATGCTCACGCAGCCGGTCCAGCTCATGTGCCGGGGGAGCCCCAGCTAGGGCAAAGCGCCCCTGGGCCAAGCTATCCCGGTAGTCCAGCTTGCCATTGGTGAGCGGGGCTTGTGGCAGCTCCTTCTTCAGTGAGTGGTAGGTGGGGGGTGCACTGGGGGCTTTCTTGGGGTACTGTGGTGCAGGACTGTCACCATTCGGGAGCGGGGGGCCACCAGACTGGCTCAGGGCATCACGGATGCGCCCCACACCAAGGTGTAAGAGCTCACAGAGGTTGAGGAAGAGACAGAGCCCGCTGACAGCATACATGATGAGGAGGAAGATGGTTTTCTCGGTAGGGCGGGAGACAAAGCAGTCGACAGTGTGCGGGCATGGGCTGCGGCTGCAGAGGTAGGAGGGGCTCACCTCAAAGCGGTACAGCAGGTACTGCCCAAAGAGGAAAACCATCTCTAGCAGTGAGCGGCACAGCAGGTGCAGGACATAGGCACGCATCAGCCCATCCTGCTTGATGCGGCGCCGGCCATCATGCTTCTCTCCACCCTCTGGACTCTTCTCCTTCTCCACCTCGATCTCCTCAAAGATCATGGGGTCTTCTTCATTATCATCTTCTGCCTCCTCATAGTCCCGCCCAGCTCCCCGGCGCACCACCGGCATGCGTGCCCGCCGGGCTGACGGTGCGCGGCGCCGTGAGGACTCAGGCATGCGAGCGATGCGGTGCATGGCAAAGCCCAGGTAGAGCACTGATGGCGTGGCCACCATGATGATCTGGAAGATCCAGAAGCGGACGTGGGAGAGGGGGGCAAAGGCGTCGTAGCAGACGTTCTCACAGCCCGGCTGCTGTGTGTTGCAGACAAACTTGCTCTGCTCGTCGTAGTAGATGGACTCACCCCCCACAGCTGTCAGCACGATGCGGAAGACAATGAGGACAGTCAGCCAGATCTTGCCAACAAAGGTTGAATGGTTGTTGATCTCCTCCAGGAGCCGTGTCAGGAAACTCCAGCTCATCCTGGCTAGGCAGTTGACTCAAACCCTGTGGGGAAGGGGCAGGCAAACAGGCACTGAGAGAATCTCCATGCACCTCACTAGGACCCTCCAGTCCACCAGCTCCCACCCCAGCTCCCTCCTGCTCCCTTTCGCACCAACATCCCTTCCCTTACCCACAGATCCACAACTACAGCCCTGCTCAGGCAGCCATCTCCCCAGAACTTCATCCCCTGCCACACACTGCCTCCCTATGTTCCCATCTGCATCCTGCTCCCGCCCTGTCACCAGCCAGGTGGGTGGACGGAACCCAGGGAAAGGCTGGGACATCCTGGTTCCCTGCAGGGACACATCTAGGGGAAGAGTCAGCACAGTCACAGCCAGAGTAAACACGTCAGCACAGGGCAGCACCAGCTGGGGACTGTGAGGGGGCAGAGAGAGGCACAACCACCTTCTCTGCCCCCATTTGCCATCTGGCCCTGGGCAGGTCCTCAATCAGTGCCGCACCCTGTGACAGCACCCATACTCTCCTACAGGGGTCCACAGGCCTCTAGAGGGTGTGCAGCAGTCCCACTGACCCACTGCAGGTGCCAGCCCTGAGCCCTGGCCACAGGGGGCTCCCCTGAGGACCATCCCTCACCATGTGTTCATGAACCAGGTGTTCTGCACCCCACAGAGCTCTCCCCTGAGGGCCACCAGAGATGCAGCATCACTCTGTCCCTCCAAATCTCTGTGCTGTGTCCTTTCTCCTGCAGGACCCCCAGCCTCCAAAGCACATAGTGGCCAGTGCTCAGAGCAGCCTGAAGGCTGATGGCAAGGGCTGGCAGGGAGAATGGAACAGGAGGCAGGGCAGTGATAGCAAGGGGCAGTGTGGGGCAGCCAAGGAATTGCAGAAAGCCCTGGCAAAGCAGCTGACACCAGAGAGCCAGGAGGAAATTGCAAGGACCACGTCGCAGCTCCCAGCCAAAGGAGAAGACACAAGAGGAGACACCCCACTGCCAGCCCTGGTTTCAGCAGCTTGGGCATGAGATGATGCAAGGGCAGCAAGTGGCAGGGCTTCCTGGGGCAAGCAGAGGGGATGTGTCCCCAGTCTCCCCTGCCAGCCCCATCCGATCACCTCCAGCCACAGCATGTCCCTAAGGATAATGGCTGTCACTGCACTCATGCCACTATTGTCCAGAATGAGAGGATCTTTCAGGTTTAGTTCAGCTTGCCTCCTGACCAACCCCACCTAAACAGAAGAGCTCCTCCAGTATAAGCATCCATGCTGGGGACATGCTGGGGTGCCCAGCAGAGCTTGCTGAGCTGTGGGAAGTAACACAGGCTGGTACCAGGGATCCAAACCCAGCCCATCAGGGCCACCATCCTCCTGTGGTCAAACGCCCTGCAAGATCTCACTGCTGCCCCGTCCTACAAAGGGCCCTCTCTCCCACCACCCCATTGGAAGGAGGATGCTTTGTGCCTCCTTTAGCCCTTGTCTGCAGCAGCAGCACACTGCCCTGGCACCAGGGTGAGAGGCTTGGGCAGAGAACAATGCGAGGGGACCAGGTAGGAGGGCAGCCCTGGGAGGTATCAAGCACATGAAAAGCAAAAGCACACATTGGCATTGTCGTGGTGGCCATAGAAGAGTGACATAGGGATGGCTGGCAGTGTGGAATGGCAGCAGCAGTGGGCATGGCCGAGGCAACATAGAGCTGCCTTCAGCTTCTCTCCCACCAGAGGTAGGTGGTCAGAGTCCAGCTCTGCCAAGAGATCTGGATGGCTGCCACAGCCATCCAGAGCCTCCTGGCCATGCTGGGAGTCAGGACTAGCACCACACACCTTGGCTGGGCCCTACACCCATGCCTCAGCCCTACTGACCCCAGTCCCCCCACAAGGGGCCTGCAGTCACCTCTGCCCCTGCCTACACTGTCCAGGGCCCCCCAATCTCCCCTGCCCAGTAGCATAGCAGCAGGCATCCCATCTTGGGGCTCACCAGCCCCTGCCCACCCAGACCCCTGTTCCACTGATCCCTGCCGCTCTGGGACCCAGCCCACAACCCCAGCCTTCCTGGGGCCCCCAGTCCCACTGACTCCAGCCCACTGGGGTCTCAAGCCCAGCTGCCCCCACCACCTGCCCGAGACCCCCAGCTCCTCCATCCTCCCTGCCCGCACCCCAGCCCACGCCTGGGGCTCTCACCTCCCGGGGCACCGTCGCCTACCCACCTGCCTCCCCCTGCCCACCGATCCGTGC
>VYXB01006058.1:426241-450971 GCA_013397135.1 Pachyramphus minor
GTGTTCAGGGTTGAGCCCGGCCGCAGAGGGAGAGGAGGGAGTCCCCGCTCCGGCCGTGAGAGTCTCCTGTACAATAACCTCCTGCCCCTCGTAGCATTCTTACCGTCCCAGTGGAGAGCAAGTATGAAAGAAAGGAGAGATCCAATGGCACCAGAGGAGAGGTGGCCTCAGTCTAGTGCGAACGCAGAGCAAGATGGGTCTGTGTGGTGGGAATGTGCCTCAAACCTTTTGAAGCCCGTGCTGCTTCTTGTGTTCCAGACCAGGCCCCTTCAGCAAGACCAGGCTGAGCATGCAGCACCTCCGGATATGCCCTTAGAGTCACCGCAGTTCCCGAACGCAATGGCAGCAGCGGCTTTGAGTCACCACTCGAGCACTGGGGCTGTCCCATCCAAGCAACCCACCCACTCACTTTCTGCACTGCTAAAATTTGGTCTGTGGATATTTTGTTGGTGCTGAGTCTCCACGCTGGTGGGCCAACCACACCAGTGATGTCCTGGGTAGAGCATCCTGTCCTTGTGCCCTGGTGTGGGGATGAGGAGGGATGCCAAGCAGCCTTGCACAACCCAAACACTCAGGGGAAAGCTGTGTCTGTGTGAGCTCATGAAATGCTGCTTTTCCTCACTGAAACATGTGGTCCCTTCTGCAGAAGGGTTTCCACAAGCTGGCACTGGTGGGTTCAGCACTGGGGGCTGGCTGGGGGAGGACTGATGCTATGAGGCTGGGGCAAGGAGAGGGGTAGGAAGTGTGGCCGGCACATCTAGTGTGGGATTTTTGTTATTCTGCAGCAGCCCTGCTGCTTCCCTAAGTCAGCAATGCTACTATAGCATTATAACAGCACTTGCAGAGCCCAGGGATGGTCTTGGTTCTCTTACATGGGAGGGCTACTGGAGCCTTCCTAAGAGCAACGTGCTGCACTCTGATAGGGGTGCAGGTGTGTGCACAAGAGGCTGGGCAAAAGAGCCCTGCTTTCAGCTTTCTTGTTCAATTCTCCCTTCTTCCCAGCTCGTGAATGTGTCAGTCCACTCCTATGGAGGGAGAGCTGCTGCAGAAGAAAGGGGATTTGACCTGGATATGAAGAAATGCTTTCCATTGAATCCTATTCCTATGCATGCAACTACAACATTAACATTTCTGGACGAGGAATAAATGCATGTTTCAGATCCATCACAGGTCAGGAGAAACAGGAAGACATGGATGCAGGGAGGCATTAAGTTGAGCACAGAGATTCAAGCTTTTGGAAGTATGTAGGGAAGCATTCAAGGCCAGAAAGGAAACCCTTTTTTTGCAGGTCAGCATGGAGAGGTGGAAGCAGGGCAGCGGGCTGCCAGCATGAGGGCAACATCCCAGCATGCTGGGGATGTCAAACAGCACACTGTCTATGTTGAACCTCCTGCTCTTGCCAGGTAATAAAAATAGCTAGGGGCTTGCTTTCTCACAGTTACCACTAGTTTTCAAGTGCTTCCAGGTCTCATCACCAGTGTGGCTTCACCCCCAGGGAGCCAAGCCAAGTTTGCCACGGGTAAGGGATCTATGTGACCCTTTGCTCACCGTGTTAAGAACAAGCCCCCGTTTCACCAGCCTCACATTAAAGTGAGGAGTGTGACCCCTGAGGCACTGCAAACTGAAACCATTAAACCCAGAATGAAGCTGCTTGTTGGGCGGGGGTCAGGCACCGCTGCTGCAGCATTTTTGTGCAGCACAGCTCAGCCCATGCCTGGACTGTGGGACAGAGCTTGCCTTGGGAGGCCAAGCCAGAGGGTGGTGTTGCACACCCCATGGACAGCCAGTACTGTGCTTGTCAGCATCTGGCCATTGGCATCAGAGCCCCCCAGCTTCCCCTGTGATAGTACCCTGGGTGTTCCCAGGCACTACCCTTTTCTTGAGCTTGCGACATCCAAATGCCCGCAGAGGCATCGCCCTTTCAGCCTGAGACAGAGGCTAAACCCATATCATCCGGGAAAGGAACATTGGATGAAGGGTGTTGCCTACCCGCATCCTTTTCCACATCAGCTGAGGCTGACAGAACATCGTGGGCAGGAAGGACGTACAGACCAGCAGCATCGTGGGCTCAAAGATCAGCTTTGCAGAGGAAACAGGGGCACCGTCGCCAACCGCAAAAACCAGGATCAGCCCCAAACTACTGAGTCTATGTAGGAGAGCCATGACAGGGCAGCTGCACAGCCCAGCAAGAGCAAGAAGAGCTAGTAATAGAGGAGATAGTGGCTGAGGGGGAGCATATGTGCAGGGATAAGAAGAACATCCACTTCTGGGACAAGCACTACAGCTCAGGAGGGACATGGCAAGAGCTTGCACAAGCAGTTCTTTCTCACTGTTCAGCCACAGTGCTGCAATGGAGGCACCCTCTGGGACTCCACTGCCAGCCCCTGCCTCAGCTGACAGACACAAGGTGCAGGGAGCATGCAGCCCAGTCTGGGTCTCAATAGCAGCCTTGGTTTCTGCTCTGATCGATAGAGCAGAACAGGCTGAGCCCTGCTATGACTGCCTCTGCTTTTGGGGATGGTGGCTGTGAGGCAGATGGTGGGGTTGGGTGCCCTGGGTGTGTTTGCTGTGGGGCAACATGGACCATGCCTGGGTGGTGCTTGGCAGCGGGGTGAGGGAGCCAGCTCCACCCTCCCTGAGCAGGGCCGTGAGCAGGTGGCACTGCAGGTAGGCAGCACACATCCTCAGCAGCAAACACTCTCTTCCCGGATTAAACAACTTGTCTGGCACTGGGACAGAGAGCAGACAGCTCTATTAGGACTGTTTGTCCTGATACAGGACAGCTCCATAACTAGCTTAATAACCTTCTGATAACAGGCAGAGGCACGCTCTGTTGAAAGAGCATAAAGGGCAATGACTGTCCCCTCCAACACAGACTGAGAGAAGGCTGGGATGGTTTCAAAATAAAGTCCCTTTCGTCCCCCCACTTGATTATGCAGCACAGTGGGGGGTACATGGCACAGCCCTTGCTCACTTCTCTCGTGCTAGGGTCTCCTTCCCAGTTCCTGGGTGCTGACTTCTGCCAGCACCACATGCGGCGCTTGAGCCCAGCCTGTGTTGGCTGCTCTTCCTCTGCCAAGCTGGAGGGCAGCCCACAGGGAAGGGGTTTACATGGCCCTGGGATACTGCTCTCTATGCTGGGTAAGGAGCATTGGCACCTCCAAGGAATGGAGCTGGCCAGGCAGGTCCATGAGCCACAAGGAACATGTACTCTGTAACTGCTACATCTCCAGTCCCCTGGAGATGAGGCCAATGGGGATGGATATTCTGCCAGAAGTAAATGACCAATCACTCCAGTCACCCAGTTTGATTAGAAACAAGACTTCACTAGTTCAACAGTGCAAGGGGGCTGACAGCTAACCCACAGGCTATGAATGCTCAAGGCAGTACTGTTTTAGAGGGCAGAGAGATGCAGCAGAATGCACTGAAACTCGTGACTGAGGCATCACTTTCATCAATAAGTTGAACAACAGAGTAAGGCAGGGCTGATATGTGCCCATGGAGAAGTGGTGGTAGCTTTAGGCTCATGGCAATGACCAGCCTGAAGCCTGAGCCCACAGCTGCTTGCAGCCTGTCTCTAGAGCCCTATGGCCACCCCAGCCTGGGCATCCCTCCAGCTACCTACACCTTGAGATAAGACTGCGCCAGGTAGGCACAGGCAGGGAAATACTGACGTTCAGACCGGCCTTGCTCTGTACCAGCAGTTGAACGCTGGAGCCAAGGAGAAGGGAAAAAAGGGGGAAAATCCACATTCTTTGACAGCACAGCTGGGGGACTGCATAATCAAAACCAAGACAAGCAGAAGATATTTGCAGCTGGTTCAATAGATATCCCACCTTTCTGCAAACCCCAGCTCTTCTACACAGCCCTGGTCGGGGCTGCCTGCAGTGCTGGAGAGGCAGCGTGTGTCAGGGGAACCACTGCTCACACCCAGCTGATGCAATGAGGCCAGTTAATGTAATCACTGTGTCTAGTGCAAGAGGCCCTACAGCAAAGCATTGTGATCACAGAGTAACCACAAAGGGGTAAAAAAAACCAGGACAAAACGCTAAGGGAAAACAAAGCAAATGTTTCATGAAGAGGCAGAAGACAGGTTGTGGCAGCACGTGAGCTTCCCTGTCAGCCCAGTGGCCAAAGGAATGCAGAAGAGCAGGGAGCTGTTAATGGAACCAAGAGGCTAGTGCTGAGCTGAGAGCACAGATCAGTACAGACACAGTAAGGAGCAGAAGCAAATGAGCAGTCACTTCTGCAGTAAAAAGCAGGAAGAGCTTGAGAAGAACTGTGGACAGGCACACAGCCAAAACCTTTGGTTCTGGCAGTCCACACTTTGTCAGGCCCCTCAACATGTACCCAGACACTGGTGTGGCTGCTTCACTAGGATTGGAAAAGCAAGTTACAGGGATGAGCTTTCTGAAGGGATCAGCTTAAGCAGAAGAGGCATCAATGAGCTGGTCCAGGAACTCCAAATTTGACTCTTGCCCTTTGTGAAAAACACAGCTATAGAAGGTAAAGATAGAACTTACACAAGCTCCTTAAATGGCTAGATGGAGACATAAAACCTTACTGGTCTTTACTGGCTCAGCTTTCTCAAGAGTCCTTCCCTGGACAAAGCATGGACTGAGCTCACTCCCACTTGAGATCTGAGATCATTCCAAAGGAACAGAGAGCAGCAGCCATATGCCGATTGAGAAAGAGGGGAGAAAGTGGGATGCATTGTGACATCTGCCTCAAGACGGCATAGATCTTGTCAATCACGTCCATAGAAGGCTAGATAAAAATATCACCCACTGTGGGCCTTCAGCAACTCAACTGACTCTGGAAGTGACAGCAGAACATCTAATAGTACAGTGATTCCAAGGAAGTGTCCAACAATGTGCTGTGAGGTGGCCTTCAGACACAGAAGGGAAACTGAATTTCCCGCTCTCCTCAAGCTATGAGGATGGCATAGATGGGTTTGAGCAGGGAGGGAAACTTTATCCCATTTGTCCAGGGGATCAGCAGGATGCAGTGGGACCAAGTCCCTGCTGTTTTCTTGAAGACAGAAACTGAAGCTACCAACATCAACTTTGGGCATGTGGAAAGCCTGAATGTCATAGACTGTTGCAAAGAGCTGACATAATAAGTATCCAAAAAAACCAGGCATGAGGTCACTGAAAGTCAAATACATGTCTTTATAAAAATTAAGATCACATTGACATAAAATAGAGGTTTTGTCACCAAGGATTGAACAGTCAGAAAACTTGCCTAACACCGTGAGTTGAACACTCATAGCAAGACAGAGACATTACTCTGGGAAAAGTGACCATCAGTAAGGTCCCTGCTTGGGGAATCAGATTCCACCTGGCAGCACTTTAATGTAACAGGTCCATTTCAGCCCAGCCCCACAGGGAGCTTAGGTTGCATCAGAACACCACGCACAACAGCTCATCTTGCTCTTCAATGGGCAGGGCAGAGACCCTATGAGACAGCAAGCCCTTGTCAGGCAGCAGCACTTTTTGAGGTGCATTTAGCTCTGTGCAGGAGAGGTTGAGACAAGGTAAAGCCTCATACACGGAAAAACCTAGGGGCAGGTACTACCACCTTCACAGCCACAGCAGCAACAGCTCCTGAGAGAGGCATGCCTCCGAGGGTCTGTGCAACCAGTAAGCAACCTGCTGGGGCTGGAAGGTCATACGATGCCCACCTGAGGGCAACTGTCAGTGGAGAACACCACAACCAGTACCTCCTGTCAGTATAATCCTATCTGAGTCTTGTTCCTTGGTTTCTGCTTGGCAGTCAGGCAGGTGGAGATGATTAGCCCAGCAGCACCCACTCTGAACAGGAAGAGGAGAATGGTTTGAATCCTGTGAGATGCTCAGGAATCCTTAAGGCTGCAGCAAAGCTAGTATGGAAGACCTTACAAAGGTATTATAGCACTGCAAGAGGATGAAACAAGGAAAACATGACAAATCAATAAATATAAGCTTTTATTACAATAGAAAATAGTAAAACATTTTAAAATAGAATCTTGCTTTTGGACTGCTCAGAAAAAGCCTAAGCCTCGCTTTTACCTGCTGGTACCCGCCAAGGTCCTGACCCTTAAGCAATGAGCAACACATTTCTGTGCTGAGAACCTCGAGGCTTCTTCTTCTCCAGTGACAGTGAAAGACTACAGCAGCAGACTGAGCTGTGCTCCACCAGGCAGACAGGTAATGGCTCTCTGTGGGGTTGTGTACAGCATGTTTCATCACCTTGTGAAATCAGGCTCTGTTGGAAGCAGACAGCTATAGGGAAACCGTGGACAAGAAGGAGGAAGAGGAAAAAAAATTATCAGCAGATAATGGTAGCTGTCCTGAGACAGCTAGGAAGGCAGCAAATACACCTCTGAGAAAGACCACAGTGCCCAACTGCCCTTGGGTAGCTTGTGCACTATTACAGGCAACACCTCCACCTTATCCTTCCATGGCCAGTCCAGTGCAAATGAATGCCAGTCCTGTGCTCCTCTGTGTGCTCCTCTCTTCCTCACCAAAAAGGGCCAGGGGCAAGAGTAGAGTAGAAGGCAGAGGCCACAGAACAGCAAGGTCAGATAGGAGTGGGAGACACTTGTGCACCATTGCCAGCACAGCAGTACTCTTGACTCCAAGTCCCCCCTGCCTGCAGCCAGCAAGCTCACTCCAGTGCCTCGTACACAGCCCTCCGTAGCTCGATTGAGAACATCTCCTCCCAGGGACCGCGGATCCACTCCACCAGCTCTGCCAGGAGCTCAGGGCACTCTGTGCGAATGTGCCAAGTGCTCTCCACCTTCAGTACCTGGGAAGGAGCAAAGAGAGGGAGGCTAATGAGCAGACTGGCCTGAAAGGCACGGATCAGCCCTGAGCCACTATCCCCCAGCACAGATGCCAGCTCCTCCCAATTCCTCTGTGACCTCTTCCTCCCTCTCTGTTGCTGGCAGTGGAGTGCCCCCCCATGACTTTCCACTTTGCTCCCCTGCCTCTGGTATGCAAGGCCCTAGGTTAGAATGGGAGATGACAGCCCCAAGACACTCTTGCAGGAACAGGATCTGAGCACAATGACCACCTCCTGGTTACCTCATCATACAGCATCAGCTTGATGTCACAAGGACAGAGACGATAGGTTATGACATTGCTAATACTGGTGATCGGCTGCTTCTCTTTCAAATGGATGTTGCTCCTAGGAGGCGTTTCCGCTTCATGGTCTTCATCCAAGGAGGGCAGCACCTGCCACTGGTGATTCTCCTCCAGCAGGAACAGCATGCTTCGGGTGCCCAGCAGGGTCACAGGGAAAGCAGATGCCCCTAAAAGGATATGCAGGAATAAGAGAGGCTTTGCTGAGAGCCTGAGTCACCACAGAATCAGCTTTGCTTTCCGTTCCTCCCCTAGGGAAATCCTTTCTAACAGTAGTAACTTGGGTGAACAGCCTTATCCAGCTCGCTGACTGAACAGAGGAGCACGTAGTGAAATGTGGCTGGGCTTGACCAGCTTATCCAAACTTGTTGCAGGAGCATGCATATGAAAGACCACTGCCCAGCAAGCCTTGTCCAGCCCATGTCCTCAAGTGAGGCAGGAAAAGCCACTTGAGCCCTTTGACCTCTTAAACAGCACTTTACTAATCCTTAGTTAAAAGTCAGCAGCTACAGCTCAAAGGCTGCCTTTTTTGGCCTGAATACGTCTGGCTGCAGATATCTGATGAGTGGAAGAGAGAGAGCACATAAAGTTTACTACCAAGCTGGGATGTGTCATAAGTATTGGCAGGAAGCAAAGTAGTTTTGATAAACTTTAGGGAACATAAATATAATCCAGCTGATTTCATTGGATGCAAATTAAAAGCACTAGAACTTGTGAATAAGTTAGATGCACAGAAATAGGGAACCACTAGCAGAACTGGCTGAGGTCACAAGGGATCACAAGCTGATGCAGCAACATGTTGCCTTTCTCATCACATCTTACTCTTGGGAATTAGTAGGAATATCAGAAATGGGATGTTTAATTAATCTTGTCTACTTGGCAATGAGACCTCAGCTGGAACTGTGTCCAGTTTTGAGCACCATACTCTAAAAGAAGACAAAACTGTAGAGAAAAACACCCTTTAAGCTCTCCCTCCCACAGACTATTTGTTCAGCTCGAGGAGACCAATAAATGTACTTCCCACATTCCTTCTGATGCTCTTTCTCTCATACCTCCCCAATGGCCAGTGGTGACCAGGGGTACAAAAGCAGCAACCAATTGGTCAGAATGTGATGAGGAGCTAGGTTGTTTTTTTCAGTGTGCCAAGCTAAGATGATACTGGAACTGTTCACTGAAGACTCAAATCCCAAGTTCAACATATTCATCCCTCAGCAAGTCCTGCAACAGAACTTGATGGGTTCCAGCAGGCTGCTCCTGTACTGTCATCTCAGGTTCTGGACACCTACTTTTGTTTTCCCAAATAAAGGAGCCTTTCAGCAAATCACACAAACCAGATATTGTTTATGACCCCTCATCTTTCCCTCAGATCAGGGCAATGATCCAGCCTTCAGATAATCTTTAGCTTCTCAGAAACCATCCTGAACTGTCACCAAACCCGGTATGCAAGACCAACTGCTCCCTAGAGCCTAAACTTTGATGTACAAAAGGGCCGATAAATTCACTGGATGTACAGAAGTGTGCTGCTATCCTACACATCCCAACACTAAAAAAGAGCCCTCACCCATGCCCCCACCCCATCTCACTGCTGGATGAATGGCCTAGCTCTTTTCCCACAGAGTGTACATTAAAAACACAAGCACATAGGCAGATAGCACAAGGTATGGGACACCTGGCCACTGAGATCTCCTGTACCTTGGATCAGGTAGGCCAGCAGGTAGAAGAAACAAGCGTCATCTGCATCTGCAGAATCAGTGGTCTTGGAATCCAGCAGAGGCCTGGAGAGATACAACAGCAAGTGAATTAAGGAAGTAGTCTGTTTTTAGTCTAGATATGCTGAGAACTAGCTACTGTTCACTGCCCTCTTTGTGAAAGAAAGGACCCATCTCTTCTAGATGCTGCAAAAGTCCTCTCTCTCCTGGTTCTCTGACTACCACCTTGCCAGCCAGGAGAGAAATGCTTCTTGCAGGTGAGAAGGCAGCCCCATGCATTCCCCTTTTTCTCTCCTCCAGAAAAGCTGAAAATGCCCTGCTTGGCTCAGTCCATGACACCCCTTTGTTCACTCCCTGTCCAGCAGGCACCTGAGACAGCTGTATTAAACCTGTAACATAGGCCTGGCTGCCACTCCAGGGGTGCCTGTTTCCTCCTCTCTGCTACCCTGTTTCCAGCACCATGTCTTCCCAGGGCCTGCTGGACAAGCAGACATCCCCTTGTATCTCAAATCCCAACCTCTCATAGGCTGTTCTTACCATAGCCAGTGTTGTGGATTCATTTCCACAGTGGGGATTTCCTTCACTTTACTCCTGTGCTTAGCAGGCAGTTCTTGCATGAGATCTAAAGAGGGGGAGAAGGCAGATATCTTTTATTGCAAACCCAAGCAGTACCTAACAGTTCTCTAGTCTTCAGAGAGGCACTGCAAGGTATGATGCCCATAGGGTTCTCCCACAGCTCTTTTTCTCAGTTGGCCAGAAGCAAATTTCCATCATATATTCAATGACAGCTCTTCTGATAGCTCCCCAAGAGCAAATCATTCAGATCTTCTCCCCCACCCCTTTATAGCTCTACTCTTACTTGTCAGGGTCTGCAGAAACTGGTCACAGCAGCTTTGGTTCCGGATCAGCAGATTGTAGGAGGCTTTTGGATTCTCAAACTCCATTCGCAAGCTCTGGTGGCACAGTCCCACTTCCACATGGGAAATATCAGACAGGTAGTGAGAGTCACTCTTCTTCAGCCAGTCTGCAGGTTGCCCCCTAATCACAGAGCACAGCCCTCAGCTGCAGCAGGCTGCCCCATTTCCTCTCCCACATCGGACTGCAACAGGGGGGTTTGCCAGAAGAGCCTCTGCATGTTACCACACACCTCAGGCTAACACAGGCTGGCACTGCCCAGCTCTCACAGCCTTGCTCAGGATCCTCACCTGATAGGCCCGATGACTTCCAGGACATAAATCTTGAGATCAGAAGCAACCAGGATTGAGAGGAACTCTCCTTGCCGGCCAAACTTCACCATGACCACCTAGAGCACACAGAGGGTCGGTCATAGCCTTGGCCTGCCCCTTGCCTGTTCACCCACGGAAAGGACAGACTCAAAGACACTTCAGCTCCCTTCACACCCCCAAGTCTCTGGGATGCCAGCCCAATGCAGAACCTGCAGGGTGGCAAGAGGGACAGCTGAAAAGCTGTTGGAGTGGTGCTGTGGGAGCTCACCTTGAGGAAGCACTGGAACTCCTCAGCATTCTCCTCAAAAACCTCCATGTCCAGGTACAGCTTCAGGCGATGATCCACTGAATGGAAGTCCCTCGTGTTCAAGATGCTGTTTACAGCTGAGGAGAGCAAAGGGCAGCACTGACACTCTGTCCACTGACCAGGTGCTGCCCAGGCATGTCGACTGGCACCAGGGTAGCAGTGTTACCCCCTCTGCACAGCTGCTTCCATCAAGTCTCTCCTCAAGACAAAGGGCCAAACCCACGGCCTTACAGGACATATGTGTCCACGTGGAGATACGAGGGGACTTCATCGCTCCGACACTTGCTTTTTTTCGGCTAAACAAAGCTTTGATCTAAGCCAGCTTCAAACTATGCTCAGCTGTCTAGTCACAGGAGGACACTGCTTTGCTGCCAGATTTGGCAGGAGAGCAATTCTTTATCACAAAGCCAGAAAATATTTCTCATTTCAGCTGGTGTCAGTTCAGGTCAACTTTTTAATTCTGACTCTGATTGTGGCAAGGTTAAAGGGGCCTGAGGAAGACACCAATAAAACTGCTAGAGAACACAATTAGGTTTGTCATGCAATTGTATGACCAAACAATTTATACAACAGCCACAATACTGTCTGAGAGTACACCCTTCCCAGCGGAGCCTGTTCTCCACCAGGCACACTACACTAATCAACTTCTCCTCAGCAGGAGCTTTTTCACAGGCTGTTTTAAATTGAGACCTTGCAATTTGACCCTAAAGAAGAGGCTGCTTTATTTCTCATACTTCAAGTATATAAGACTGAATAAGCAATCCTGAGCTGTGGTTCTCATCAGCTCCTCTTCAGAGCCACAGCAGTCTTGAAGGGCTGATGGAGACCTTTATAGATCATGAAGCTGATGGGTTCTCAAATCAGAACTAGACTCAGTTGCAGTAGAGTGACTTCGTGGGCTGGACCAGATAACCTCCACAGCTCCTTTCTAACTTGTTGTTCTGTAAATCACAAGCTGATGCCCAGGCAAAAGCAGTCTGCTACATCAGAAATCTAAGGTCCTTCACAAAATTCATTTGTGGACCTCCTAGTAACTGCTGTCTTGCATGACAGCTTTGACACAGCCAGCATGCAGCCTCTTGGACAAGCTTTGTCATCTGAAGCTCGCAAAAAAGTGAAGAAAGAACAAGCAACTGTGGATCCATTAGCTAGAGCCTCCTACTTACACACCAGCCTCACACTACACTTAAGCCAGAGAATAAATACAGAGAAATTGTGCATACTATTGTCCAAAGGTAATGCTCCAACTGGCAGCTACCAGGTGCCAGAGCAAGACCCTATTACTCAGACTGTAAGCAATAACAGGGATTAGGAGCTGACTCACTTTTCCCTACCTTCAGCCACAAGGATTTAACAGAGGAGAATGCAAAACTGCTCTCAAGAACCATATGGTTACAATTGCTTGTACTTGATGTCCTCCTCTCCATTGAACAGGAGGCAGTGTACCTAGCAAGCACCAGTGATAAAGCCCAGTGAATAAGCTGTCCACACCCCCAAACTCTGGACAGATCCTACATACTCACAGGGACTGAGATTCCATGTTTCCTCAGACTCAGAGTTCAAAGAGAGTTGGGAAGGAGTGGGCCCCCGAGAAACACTGTAGCGGTAGCTTCCCATCAAGCTGCCCCCATTGGTGTCCGTGTGGCTGAGAGACAAGTACTGGCTCTTCATGCCCAGCTCCTTCCCGCAGCCCCCATCTGAACCACGGGAGTTGGAATGAAGAGCGCCGTCGGGCTCACTGCTCAGCTCCGGGGTCCTGGTGCTGTTGGTGGTATCCACCTCCGAGCTGTCCTCCCCGCCGATGTAGAACTTTCTGTTCTCACTGGCCAGGACAGGTGTTTCCTCTGGACCCTCCTGCTGGCTGCCTCCCTCCAGCACAGAGTCTGACAGGTCCTCACTCGTGCTATCAGCACCAGGCAGCACAGGTGTGCTGGAGCACACCTCTGAAGGCAGAATGACCACATGGTCACTGGAACAACAGGGACAGGCTATGGGCTCACCAGCTGCTGCAGGGTCTGCGGAAGATTTTGTCAGAGATAAAGAAAAGGCAGAGCAGCTCTCCCACCACAAGATTTTACTTCCCCCCTGCCCCCTCCCCGCAAACCACAAACCCTCCCTTTCAAAGTGCACAATAGTTACAGTCTAACTTAAGCAGCTTGTTGAGCAACTTTGTTCAGAATCATATCCTACATACTTTCCCTCACAAGAAATTCTGGATCAGCGCCAACATCCACATAAAATAGTTCTGTTCAAATTTAGGGTGACCAGTGTGTGCCGTGGTTGCAACCCAAACTACATCAGGGCTTTGGCTCATGACTTTCCTCCACATCCACAACAGCTCACATAACCTCTGAAGCCCAAGCTTGTGACCAGTCAATCCAAGCTTCCTTAGGCATCTCCCTCCCCGGCTTGGTTTATCCTCCAGTCAACCATATCACAAGCAGGCTATGCCCCTTCCCCAGCTGTCCTAATCCCTCCATGTACCTCCTGACCCTGATTCCTGATGCTCCCTTCACCCACACCAAAACAGACTCACAGCTGAATCATGGGACTCTCCCTGGCAAAGAGAGGAAAGTGCCCCAAGGGAGAGGAAAGTGCTGCAGCCAGGACAGCACTTCTGCCTTCATTGCAGTAGTTCAATCCCAGGATACTTTTTCAAACAGCATCTTAAAGCCAAGGCTGGCCACTCCCCACTTCAAATATAAACTGAGCTTTGAAAAACTCAGCAGTCAGAAGATGCCTATTCAGCACCAGCCAAGTCTTAGCCAAAATATCACATCTAGTTTTAAACACCCATAGAAAAATGTGGACAAATGGGAAAGAGTACAAAGGAGACCAGTAAGAAACAGCATGAATGAGATATGAATGACAAGGAAATTATCTAGAGACTTGAGCTTATTTAGTCTAGCGGACAGAAAACAGGACAAGTTGCGGGGGGAGAAGAATGGCCCTCAATTACAAAGAAAGGAATGAATTGCTCCCCAAAAGGGCAGCAAGAATGGGTTTACACTTCACAGCCAGGGAGACTTAAGTTAGGTTAGCCAAAGTTTTACCTGAAATACTGGAGCATATTCCCTGGAAGCTTCTGTAAGCAAAAGGCCTTTAGAACAAATAAGTCTCTGTGGCAGAACTGACTACATGACCTTTAAGTCCCTTCCCAGACTCCAGTTTCCAGCACCCCTATGGTCCCCCAGACCCCAGGCCTCCAGAACAGAAGTGCTGTTTGCTTAACCTTAAACCAGTGGCTTATTCCTGCTAGGAAACAAGGTAGGCCCTTCCCAGTCCAAGTAGGCCAAACAACAGGCACAGACTTTAATTCCAGTACAGCCAAGGCATCACCTTCTTCTATACATTCCACATGGCACCACAGCTGCCACTCTGGAAGTCTGCTTGGGCATTACCAAGCATCCTTCTCCTGGACACTAAATCCTACCTTGATTTGAGGCAACTAGGGGCTCCAGGATTTTGGCGTCTCCAACCTCTGAAGGATAGGAACCTTGATGCCAGGGAGCCAGGGACTGTGAAAACTCCTGCTTGCATTTCAGGCACTGGAATTTTGTTGATCCCTTCTCCTGGTCCTGATTTCGCCGATTCTCCTCAACAGCTGGGGACAACACTTCAAGGACATTCTAAAAGTAGTAGCACAAGGAAAAGTGTATTAGTAGGCAGCTGTGATTGTCCTAATAAAAGCAAGCTTCTGACACCAGTAAGTTTCTTCACATGCCTCACTACACCATTTCAGAGTGCAAGGCATACAGTGACTTCCCCAGGTGTGCAAGACTTGCCAAGGGCATGGAGTTTCACTGCAGAAGACCAAGAGAACCTATTTTTGCAGGTCAGTGCCTTGAATCTACATAGCGACAGGCTCCCTCTGGAACTCTGGTCTCAAAGGTCCCATGTATTTGTGTCTTCTCTTTAATAAGTTGTTTAACTGTACTTAAAACAATATCTCAAGAAAAATGCTTTGATTAGAGACCAGAGTCCCTACAGCAGCTGTGTGGACCAGAGCTGCCATAGCACTCTCACTGTCTAGAGCGCTAAGTACAGGCTGGCACATCACTCAGAACACAGGAAACATTTTGCTGCACATGCATAGCATGTAATGATCACTAGCTAGACTACAAACCTTTTTACCCCAAGAGAGAGAAAGCTGCAATACTTTCCCCTTGAGAGCACCCTTTATGCTGCAGGAGCTTCACTGCCCACGGCCATGCTCACAGGGCCCTCCACAGGTCATCTGTGCAGCAGAAGAAATCCCAACAAGCCAGACATGGGCAGCAGGTGCTCATGTGTTCTGAGAACAGCAGCCCTTTGTTGGCTGGAAGAATCCAGCATCTTGCAGTAACACTGCCCCCCTTCCCAGCCTCCCCCACCTGTAGACACTGCTCCGGGCAGTCATCAAGCACCACATATTTGCGCTTCTGCCGGTCCTTGCGAATGTAGCTGAAGTGCAATGTGAGGACAGGGAAAACTCGCTCCAGGTCCTGCAGGAGACAGGAAACACCCATTTTAGGAAGAGGCAGCAGCTTTCAGTATACAGACTACATTTGTTTGCAACCTGCTGAAAGGTGGCCATACAAGCACTTAATTTAGTGAGGCCTGAGCAGCCCTCCATAGCTGATAGCATTTGGGAGTCTGGTAAAACAGTCATAAACAAAAATAAACAAATATACAGCAAACAAGTGCTGACAACACTTGTGTTGAGTGCTTGAAAAATTGCACAAGCGCTTGAAGCTTACACCAGTAACTTTCAAGGCTTAAAACAAAGCATTCAAACAAAACACCTTTTCATGAAAGTATTTCACAAGAGTATCAAGCCACAAACATTCAAAAAGGCACAAGGGCAGGATTTAAAAATGAGTTGGAGCTTTTACAGAAAACAGTATTGGAGAAACCTGTGAACATGTCTGTACACAGACTGAATGTTAAAATCCTACCACAAGGAAAAAGACATTTCCAAACTCCCCTTCTAAAGAACCACAAAAGCCAAACAGGGCTGGTAGTGCTAAAGTGTGCACCTAGAGCAGATGGCAAACTGCCCACTGAGCTACCAGGAGTTTTCTAAACATCAGAGTCAGCTCAGTGCTGCACTTGAAACTGTGCAATCCACAAACAGTCCTCCAAGGACAGTGTAATATCCCAATGAGGAATCGACAGGAAGGAGGTCTCCATTTCATTTAAGTCCTCTTGAGAAGTCTCTCCTTCCTGCACACTGGAACAAGTTCAGCCATTGTCTTTTAATTTCAGTTTTGGAATAGATTTGATGCTGGCTTCTGCTGCATTATTGCAGGTACTTCAAGCCACACAGATGCTGTTAGATACACATGCATTGGGTGAAAGAGATGCTTTTTCAATCAGGCTTTGCACGAGCTAGGAAAAGACCTGCAGGATTCTCTGACAGAAGCCCAAACACAGAATGCTGGCCCACACAGTGAGCAAGATTACAAAGGCTCACACAGAGGCATAACTCACCATTCTTTTCCAGCTCAACTCAGAGGTCTCCACATTCTGCAGGCATTTCAGCTCCAGCTTGTGGAGGACTCTGGCAGCCTTCAGTTCTACCTCAATCACATGCTTAGCTGTTACTCGCAGGAAGATCCAGTCTGGCTCTGGGTCCCCTTCACCTTCTATTTGGCTCACTAGCACTGGCTGGCACAGGTCCACTGCCAAGCAAGACACAGTACAAGTCAGTATGTGCAGCAGGCCTTCAGGCCCACTGGGCCCAGGTCCTTAGAATTCCCACAATAGTGGGCAGCACGATAAAGCTTCAGAAATATCACATTTGACTCATCTATTCTATTGCCACCCAAGCTCTCACACACAGCAGTGAAAAGACCTGTTTACCTTCTGGTTTCTCCTCTTCTTCCTCTCCTAGCATTAGCTCATCTGCCTCCTCTTCTTCCCTCTGTTCTCCTTCCTCAGGCTCATCCAGCTGTACTTCAGGGTCTTCCTCCTTCTCAGTGTCATTCAAAGGAGAAGAGGATTCTTCCTGGGCTCTCTGGGGTTTTCCTTGCTCTGGGTCAGAGCTCTCACTATGCAAGTCCATTGCAGCAGGTCTGCCTGCAATTTCGTCTGCAGAATGGCTATGGGAGATGACAGGTACTTGGTCATGCTCCTCCAGGTGTCTCTTGTACTGCAGCCAGTCAGCACCAAAGCGATCTCTGAAGCTGGCCAAGCGCTTCATCTCCTTCTGATGCTGTAGGACCAAGCCTGCAGACAGAAAACTTGGGAAGCATGAAAATAGTTACCAGGCCAGAATACTCCTCTTACTGTGGGCAGTTCAGCTGCTATGTCACTAAGGAAGAAGACAAGCCTCACCAGCAGAGAGAGGTAATGCCTGGGGCTCATGTTCTGTATCACTTGGCTCCGAAATACTCGCTCTGCGCACTTTGATTTTTCCCTGGAAAAAACAAGGTAAGAATAGTTGGGAAGGATCAGAAGAACCAAAACATCATCTGATGAGGGGCTCGGCCAAACTGAAGAGTTTATAGATGTTACAATGTAGAAACATACCATGAAACGTTTTACATGATATATCAAGACTGATGTTAAGCCCAGCCCACTCCTAAGACACAGCAGTGCAGAGGCTCACTAACCACACGGTCAGTACCAGACCATATCCCACTGCATGAGGCTTTCACATCAAGGCAGCCCCTTCACCCAACATGCCAGCTACATAGTTGACAAGTTCTGTCAGTTCCCAGACCTTGCTTTTCTTCCGAGGGAGCCTGACAGCCACATTCTCCGCGGGGGACTGACTGTCACTGAAGTCTGCAGCACATGAACTCTCCAGAGTGCTGCGGTCCAGTGCGGTCTTCTCTGAGGTAGAAGTGTGGATGGACTGTGACACACTTTGCACAAGTCTTGGAAGGTGCTAAAGAAAGAAGAAGAGACCATTGCTGACTGAGTGCAAAGGGCAAACAAGGTAACCAAGCCACAACTCAGCCTGATAACTTCCCTGCCCCCACCCCAAACTTTCACCATCTCAGTCAAAGTAGTGACAATAGATCCTGCCTGGCTGACTGGATTGTTTAGCACAACCACTCTGATTTAACTGATTTAACTCTCTGCCTTCCTTAGAGCAGATGGGAAACCGATAACTGTGCTTTGCTGACATGTAATTCAAGTGTCAAGCACCAGACAGCACCTGAACAGGAAACAAGCAAGGTTCCAAGTCCCGCAAGGCTACAGAAGCGAGAATAAGTTTTGCTGGCCAGTTTCAACAATTACTAGGAATCAGCATGGACTGAGACAAAATGAGCTATGTCAAAGTCATGGCAGCCCCTATAGATTTAATGGGACACATGACAATGCAAAAACCTGTCAGGAGTTCCCAGTCCCAAAGCCAGTAAGATCAGTTTTTAACAATTATACTTACCATTAGGTCCGAGGAAGAGAGTGGCTCCCCGTCCAAGAAGAACTGTAATTAGAGACCCATTTGCAGTCAGATTCCATTTGGCTGGCACATACTCAGGAAAACTTCTGCTGACTCCTACTCCCCTTCAGGCCACCCTAGGGTTGGGATCCCTGGCACAAAACGGCAAAGAGACAACCCTGTTCCTGCCTATCCACCATTCCTTTTCCACCTCACCTAATTGCATACAAGGCCAGAAGGGACCATTGTGGTCTTCCTGTTTACAGACTTTATGACTTCCAGAAACATATCCAAGACAGTTCACGGAAGAGCTACAACAGATTATTCTGCAACAACTCAAATTGTTTTGAAAGGCACTCACTTTCACCTCAAAGCTTGTACCCTACTTCTAGCTTGAATCCACCTAGCTTCCAGTAACTTGAGTTCAGTGAAAGCTTTTTCCAAGCTTTTTCCAAGATGTTGTTTTTTCCAAGATGCAGTTTGAAGACAATGAATCCACCCATTTGCCACTAATATGAAAGGGCAGACCAGCTCTGGAACACCTCTGACCCTTAGTAAGCAAGTTTACTTTGTTAAATTGCCAGAACATTGGCTTTGCTGGCTTCTTTATTCGAAATGAGATTACCAAAAACTGACCTAAGCACTGGAGTGCAAGGGAACAGTGATGACACCTAGCTGAGAGCAGAGTGATGGGGAGAAAGAAAGAGGTGGCCGTGACAATACATATTTAAGTAAATTGGACCAAAACTGTGAGCTCCTTCTTTGCTCAGTCCAGCTACATAGTTACTATTTAGCAGGAAGAGAGTGAAGTTTTGAAACCATCAGTCAGCAAAAGTGAAGATGTAGACAGTGAAGACATACTAAGATCTGAGGTCTTGTAAACTTGAGGTCAGTATTCAACTCTGCCCTGGCCAGCACACCACATAAAAATTTAAGGATAAACTACTCTACATTAAAAAAAAAAAAAAAAAAAAAAAAGGCAACCTCAAAACAATAACCCCTGTTACACCCTTGGAATAAATTTACAAGTTTCCTTTCCCACATTTGCCCCTGAGTGTCAGAACACCTTACACCTTCAACAGCAGGGGCAGAAGGCATGTGGGTAATACTCACATTGGAGGAGGCTGCCCTAGGAGACAGATGCACAATGGCTGCAGATCGGTGATTTTGATGGAACCATATTGGGTTTCCCTCTAAATGCAGCTGGGTGGGGGAAACAGACAAATTGTTATTAGAAGCAATATTCTATACCCCAATTTATTCTGCCTGCAGGCTTCAGTCTCTCTCTGCCCCGCGAAATATCCTTGCAGTGGGACAGTAATCAGGTCAGGAGAGGACTAAGCTTTTACAATGCTTCTTGAAATTAGTTCATCAAATAGAAAAGGAGATTAAAGGACTTCCTACTCATGCCCCTAAATCATTATGAGTTTTTCAGTACTGACTCTGAGAAGTGTTGAGAGAACAGTCCTTTGCAGGCCCAGAAAAGCTGTGGATGCCCCATCCCTGGAAGTGTTCAAGATCAAGTTGCATGGGACTTTGAGCAACCAGGTCCAGTGGGAGATGTACCTGCCCATGACAGGGAGGATGGAACTCGATCTTTAAGGTCTTACCAACAGAAACCACTTTCTGATTCTATGTTCTTCTTTCACAAGCACTATAGTGACTGCAGTGATCCTCTTTCAGACTTCTCTGAACATACAAATTCACAACAGGATTATGGGAGGAATTTCACTGAACTTGATAGTGTTAAAATCAGAAAGAAGGAGCAAGGAAGTGGGGATGAATATATGGGAAAAGCTGGAGCAGGGGTCACCAAAAATGAAGGCTGAAATACAGGTATCTATCTAAGGCTCCTCCATCAGTTTCACATATTAAAATTAAATGCTCAAGAGTTGAACTTATCTTTCAAAATTTTATTCTTACCACAAAGTCTCTTGTACACCCTGACCATGAAATCTCTAATCTACCAATCCATCAGGCTTTATGCTTACTTTTTTTAAACAGTGCAGAGTGGACAGTGGTGCCAAGTGGGCATGTTCCAGCAGCAGGTTATAGGCCACATCCAGGTGCTGCAGATTCACAAGTTGCTCCACCCCTGTGAACAAAGCAAGAAACCATCAGCATGCTACAAGATATAACTTAAAACCCCCCCACAACTGATCCCTCTCACCCAAAATCGAACCCTAGTAAAACTAGTTGTGCCCAAGATTTCAAGTTCTGTTCCTTCTCAAGGAAGACAGAAAGGCCTCAAGCTCAGAAATGCTCTTCCCTTGTAGACTCACCATTAATGCTGTCAAGCTCATTGTTACGCAGGATCAGAGTCACCAACTTGGATCGGCTGAAGATGCCAAGGCTTGGCACCTTGGACAGGAAGTTGTAAGCCAAATTGAGGTACTCTAGTTCTGTAAGGGTCTGTTTAGAGAGAAGAGTAGCACCAAATCAGTTGGGATCCCAGCTCAAAGTCTGACCCTGAACTCATGACAGGGCACTAGCTTCTACCATTTTTTCCATCCCAACAAGGTCAACAACAAGTGAGTTTCTTAAGACTGTTTCTGCAGAAAGACTTTGTAGTTTCCCATGTGAGTGGTTTGTCTAGGGGCACTCAGCATGATTTAACTCCTTTACAAAATTTGCTAGGAGCAGCTTTCTCCTTCCTCATCAACTTCAATGGAGCACAGAAAAGAACTGGACATTGATCGAACTACCAAAAGACACTCACCGTTAAATAGTGCTCACAATCCTGGATCTTGTTATGACTCAAATCCAAGACCCTCAGAGCATTCAATAATTGCTGAAGAACAAAAAGATTAGGGTTAGATCTAGATCAGATCCTACAAATGTCTCTTTTGAAGCATGAAAAGCCTGCCCTGCTGGGAGAGACCAGCAAAATTAACACTGCTCCCTTCTTCCCACCCAGACCTATCAGCATCAGTAACAGCGGGCCCAGCTCTTGGCTGTGATCCCTCTTCCCTCTCTTCCCCTAAGTCATGCAGGAAGGATGCCTCACTCACCAATGAGTCATCCAAGGCAGTGATTGAATTATAGCTGAAGTTCACAGTCTGCAGTTCCAGCCATGGGAGAGCACAGCTCAGATCTCCACCACATGCTGAAATAATTTCCTAAGAAGAAGAGAGGAACCATTCCATGGTGAGTACTAGCTGTTACAGTAACAGCAGAGGAACCCAGGAGAACAGTCAGTCCAGAACAAGGCTGACATACTGTGTTTTACAGACCTTGCCTTGCTTACAGAGGCAATAAGTTTTATGCCACTAAATCAAACATTTGGAGGTGGTGGGAATCTCACGGACAGATATTTAGAAGGAAGGAGAGAGGCTTTTGTTTCCTACACTAAAGTGGCAATACTTGAAATAACTTGTTAGAATTCTTAGGCTTGGAATACTAAGCACAAAGATTCATGGTAACAAAACCTTTTTCAGACCTCCATCAAAGCAAAAGCAAGTTAAACACTTGTGTTCTGACAGACAAAAGAAGCTCTCAAAGCACTCCCTATCATCAGCCCTTGTTCCCCAGCGGGCAGCTGCTTCTGTGTCCCAGAGAGGAACCCAGAGCCCCACAGCCAGCACAGCCCATGCCACTCAGTTCTCCATGGTTGGAGGATGTCTTCACGTCTCAGAAATCTGCTGGGCAGCAGTGCAGATAACACAGCAGGGCACAGCATTTCCTCTGATAATCAGCTCTAATTTAAGGTTGCTGAGGTACGATGAAATAAACCTTGACCAGCTGCAGGCCTTGAATGTGGAAACAGCCAGATACACAGAGCTGTCAGACCTAGCTGACATGGGTATTGTCTGGAGCCAGAAATTCTCAAGAAGCTAAAAAGGAGAATACAGAGCACATGTGTACCCAAGCAGTGAATACTTCAACACCGCTTGAGACAGGAGTAGAACCCCAGAATGTGGAAGGGAGGAAAAGCCATATACAACATGCATGGATGGATGCGTGGATGGATGGATGGGTTAACAGTCTCCTATATCTTCCCTGTGTGAAGGGCTGTAGGATCAAGATATAGCCTTTCTCTTGCAATTCTCCCCACAAGCTGTATAGAGACACTCACCTCCAGTGTACTGATACATTTGCAACACGTTAGAGATTCCAGCTGCGAATAGACAAATCGCAGTCCCCGGAGGCAGTGTGGAGGGACAGACCTCAACTGCAGCAATGATGAGAAAGGAAGGACAACATACATCAAAATATTACAGTGTAAGAGCTGCTCACCTCTGCAAGGGTTCTCCTACTTCCCTGGTGCAGCCTCCCTCTCTGACATTCCAGCCTTTGTTCATACCCAAGTTTCACCCCAGCAAGTGTTACAGGAGTTTAGACTTCACCTTTTTGGGAAGCCACAAAAGCCTCCCCAATTTTTAGGAGTAGAGGCATTCTGCAACCACAAAACTAGTCAAAAAAAAGCCAAACAGCAAGACTCAAAGCCAGTCCTGCCCCCTATACTTACTTCTAGATGCCGGAGGGACTTGAAAGGGAAGATCTTCACAGCAGATTGCAAAACACAGTTTGGAACATGAACAAGCTGGAGAAATGAGAAATGAAGTCTCATGTCAAGCTTGATTTGTACTGCAATATCACTATCTTGATCCACCAACTGCAGCACTTTGAACAGGCTCCCCCTCCAGCTTGGGTATTCACTGACAAGCTCTCCCCCAGTGCTGGTAGGAACACTGTCTCCCAGCCTCATAGTATGACAGAGGTCAAATAAAATAGCATATTAGCAAGCACAGTCTGCCAAACCACAGAGCTCCTCTTCATCTCCCCTGCCCACATGGCTTCACCACTTTCAGCACCACTGGGAGGTCTGACAGCTGGATTCCTCAATCAGCCACCACTAGTAAATCTACTAAAGACAAACCTAACTGCTGGAGCTATGTTTATAGAGCAAGTGAGCCGAACTAGCACACTGGTGGGAGGTGTGCATGTGCATTTCACTACAAGAGGCCAAATAAGGCAAATCACAAGCAGATACAATGGAAAACAGAGCTGGTCTCCAAGACACTGTTAGTATTAGACTGAGGTGCCTGAAAATCTCCTCTGCATTCTGTGGTGCAGCCACAGGCCCTTTCACCACAGGGAAGTTACAAACACAAACACAGTTTGTGTCCATGTACCAAAAAGCAGCTTATTAAATCCACCTTCTTATGCTTTCTATGGACAATGCAGAAACAATATTTCAGGCTGCTATGAAAGTGAGTAATGAATTAGTTAACACCTCCACTGTAGACAGAGGAGTACAACCAGAGAGACCATCTCTGCCAGTTATATCCATGTTCCCGCAGAAGTGACTCATCAGGTGCAGAACAGACATTCCAAGGCCTCATCACCACTATTGCTTCCACATTACAGCCCTGGCAGCAATGAATCACTGCCCACTGCCTGCCAGCACTAATGCTGCCCATTGAATAAGAGCATCTGCAGGGGAAGCTTGTGCTGAGAAGCTCTGATGATCAGTTTTAGCAAAGTTTATTTCAGATGCCATCCTTGCCGTGTGTCTTGATCATCTCCTCTTCTTCCACTGTCTTAAAAATCTGATCAGGCTGCTATAAATTATTAATATATTCAAGTAAATCTGTTACCAGACAACAATAAGCAGCTTCCCCTTCTTTACAGGCTTATTACAGAGAGAGCACATTTTTCGGTTAACACAAGCACTCACCACAATATCCTCCTGATTGCAGTGTCCCTCCCTGCCTCCTCCTGCCAGGACATTCATGTTTCTCCAGAGGCTCTGGGCCCCACCTCAATCTCCACACTCAGTACACTGCTATAAAATCCTCCCAACAGCATTTTCTCCAGTCTCACAGGGAAAACACTTTTAAAGACATCACAGATTGTAGTTCTTAGTCACAACATCTCGTGAGCACCACTGTGGAACCTAAGAACAGCTGCTAATTCTCCTTCCTCTTTCAGGCTTGTTTCACCTCTACTATCCTCCCAGCAGTGCCCCAGTGCCAAGTAGAATCATGTGTAGCCTTGTAGTACATGCCACCCTTCAAAAACCTCTCTGAAGAGTTCCTAGAGCTGTACTTTTATCTTCATTACAGACTTGTTAAAATTAATGATGATAAGTTACTACCAACGTCCCATGCTACAAAATCAATCAACAAGAACCACTGCCCAGGCAGGAGCATGTAAAACTCCAAAGTAAGCAGCAGATGGTCTCAGAGTAGCAGGTGTGTACACTGCCTAACTAACCCCTTTCCTCTGCTGCCTTGGGCAGAACAATCACCATTCAAGGAGCACTCGGCTGTACTGGGCTGCCAGATACTGCCTGAATTGCTCAAGCGTTTCAGGAAATAAAATTTCCCAACAATGACATCATTTTACCAAGGTCAGAACATAATTAACTCCTTCTGCGCCTGTTTTTAACTCCAAGAAACTTTCTGCTGAGCTGCAGAGCTGATCCTAGGTGAAGTAGCTACAGATTACCGTACTGAACTATGACTCCACGCAACAGCCCTGTGAGAGCCACCCGATCCACTGAGCACACACGCCAGACGGGGGCAATGGGCACCAGAAAAGGCCGCTCTGAAGCTGTGCCTGCCCCTTCCACCGGTCGGCCCTGCAGCACTCCCGGCCCCCCGGCATGCACGGACCTTCAGGGAGTGAGTCTTCTGCAGGACGTCGAAGAGGAACTGCGCCTGGAGGATGGCGGCAGTCTCGGCGGGGTGCGAGGGCAGCGCCACGAAGCCCCGGTTCTGGTTGCGGGAGCCCAGGTGATGCTCGAAGACCTGAGTGAGGTGCTGCAGGGTGGGAGTGAGCAGCGTCAGCGTGCTGGAGCCGTCCAGGACGAGATCCCCTGCAGAGAAGGGGAAGGCCAGGCCGGGCCGGGCCGGGCCGGGCCGTGAGCGCCCATACAGCGGGGACACCGACCCGACCCGACCCGACCCCAGCGAGGCGCGGGCGGCCCCCACTCACCGGCGTCCTGCAGCAGCCGCGCCAGGCCGCGCACCAGCGTCTCCGCC
>VYXB01006058.1:451177-494197 GCA_013397135.1 Pachyramphus minor
GGGCGGAGCGTGGCGGCGGGGCCGGGGCGCGGCGCGGCGGCGGGCGGCTCTCCTGCTCCGGCGCTGCGAGGTACGGGCCGGGGAGGGGGTGGGTCCCGGCGCGTTGCCTCTGCGCTGCCCCGGCTGCAGCAGCCCCGCCTGGCTGCCTTTTCCTAGCCCCGTGTGCGGGGCGCTCCGGTGCTGCACGGTGCGTGGGGCGGTGCGGGTGGCTGCACGGTGCGGGGCATGGTTCATGGTGCATGGCATGGCACGGTGCGGGGCGGTGCATGGCGCGGGGCACGGCACCGCACGCAGCGCAGTGCCCGGTGCTGGATGCGACGCGGCGTGGAGCAGTCCCGCGCTCGGCACAGAACGGTACGTGGTACAGTGACCCCAGTGCCTGCCTATGTCCCTTTCCTCCGCTGGCTGTACTTGTGTCTGTCAGACCCGTGTGTATGTCCAGTGGAAGGATTGCTCCTTGTTGCTGTCTAGTGCTGGCAGTTTATTCTGGAGTGGGTTTTGTTCCTTGTGTTCGTGTGTGTGTCTGTGAGCTGCATAGGCTCCATCCTGTCTGGTACCTCTGTGAAGGGCCTCTGAGGTAGAGTTATGGAACAGTCGGTGCTTCAGGAGTGAATGGGTGTGCTGGTTCATCCAGGGTAGCTGAATATAGGATTCATTGAAATATTTAAACCTTCTAAAGTACTTGTGTAATATTACAAATTTCAATATAGCCATGTGGCTTAAACAACAGGTTAAACCCTTTAAGCCTGGAAACTTTGTGTGTTTACTGTCTTTTGTGTTGCCTTTCCATTCTGTTATGTGTGTCCATTTCTCTGACGCGTCAGAGGAGAGGTAGAGGCTGTGGAGCCTCTTGTTTGGCTTTGAGACTGTGACTGTCAGAGCACATTCGAATGCTTTGGTTTATGCAGTAGCAGCTCTCCTGCTCCTCTCCTCCATGGACAGGCTCATCAGTATGTCTTCCGAGGAAAAGCTTCCCAGGCCTCTAATCCTTCTCCTTTGTGAGCTCTTCCCGTCTGTGTGTATCAGCCGGAGTCCCTTCTCTATCCTCAAACCAGCTTTGCCCCTGTGGCTTTATCCCTCCCTATCTTAACATCCACTCCTAGTCTAGACGCTCCACAGCTAAATTATACTCAGCTGATGGCCAAGGGATTAGGGAAGAGCTGAGGAGATGGATGCGTTGCCTGACGGCTGTCTCCACACAGCCCCTTGGAGCTGGGGCAGCCCCTTGCCCTCGGAGCTGCCTATAATGTTACCGGCTTATCTTTATTGGAAAGGGGCAGTGTGAACTGCTCGCCTCTGCCCTTCGAAGATGTGCAGTTTTCACAGCAAAACAGGGAAGCTCCTGCACTGGCACTGTGAGGCAGCCTTTTGGGGTCAGGGAAGGCCCCTCTGGAGTCCCTGTGAGCAACATGTGGGAGATGCCATAGCTGCCAGAACTGCAGGAACGTGCCTGCTTGCTTTTCTTCATCATCTGTTAAGCCTAGGTGGTCAGTATGATGGTCGGTACAAGGTACGGTGATTTAGGTGAGCCAGTTCTGTTTACTGATGTGTTTGTGGAGAGAGCAGAGATGTGAGTGGGCACAGGTTGGCAGACTGTGGATTTTTCTGGACACCCTTTGAAACTGGCCTGCTGGCATGATGTTTCTATTACTGAAAATTACTTCTAGCGGGAATGCTGAATCATGTACTCCCCATAATCAGGAGATACAGTGGAATGAAGGTATCAGTCATTTGCTTTTATTTAGTGGTGTTTGTTTGTTTTAGTTTCCCATTTTGTCTTGTGTTCTTATGACAGCCCAGGCAGCGATACCAGTAGGCTGGGCACTTCAGCATGATGCTTATTAGCAGTATTCTCCCTGATATTCGTTTTAAGTTTCTATTTTAAATTTTAACCCATTCCTAAGTCTCTTTGTGAAGGGCTGCCTGACCAAAAAAAAAAATAAATCTTGAGTTGTGTTTTACACCCTTGAGATCTTTCCAGACTGCTGGTTTGTCCCCTCCCCATCTTAGTCATCCCATATTGTGCTAGACAAAATTAGCTCCCAATCTTTCCTTATAAATCAATTCTTTTAGCCCACTGGCAATTTTTGGTTGCTCTTCTCTGAGCTCCATCTGTTGTGGGTAATAGAGAAGCCTGGCAGGATCCGACTAGGTGTCCATCCAGCCTTCCTCCAAAGGTGGTGCAGAGTAAGGAGCAAGTGTCCTCTAGTGGCCAGCCGCCAATTAATGTACCAAAGGGAAGCAGCAGTGCTCCCAGGCTGTGGACTCTCCATTCTCCAGAAAACAGCAGAGCTGGTAGGGTTAGGACCAGAGAACATGCCTTCCATCCTCCCCTCTCTCCTCCCCAAAGTGGCAGAGCCTCCAGACAGCCCTGCCCTGAGCTGCTCTGGCTTGGGGTGCCCACACATCACATCGTGCTTTCATAGGGTGGCGAGCGGGGCATTGATGGAAACCCTGTGGGTACCTTGCAGTCCCTCTGGAATTTCAAAGCGAGTCCCCAGGGCTCTCTTACTTCTGGCTTGTAGTTGTTCAGCAGCACCACTCAAATGATGTGGCTTTAGCAGAATTCAGAATACGCTGAATTCGGTGGGTAAAGAAAGACTAAGTGCTGGATTTTCCCTCCCTTTTAACTTCATTTAGGCAGTCAGGCAGTAGTTTTAAACTCAGTGTAGCATCTTGCAAAGCTAGTGTCAGCAGAGCACGTTGCATCCAGCAATTCTCCCAGGCATGGGTTTCCTCCCTCCCAGAGAACAAATGCCCCTGCAAGCCTCTGCTTTGCTCCAGACATACGTGAGCTTGACCTGAAACAAAGCACATTGCTTCACACCACTGCTGATAGTTTTTAGTTTCCTTCAGAGGCCCCACAAGGCACAGTGGGACACAGGTGTCACAGAGATGGAGCTGAGCATTAGCTTTTTTTTTTATTAAATTACCATTTTGCTAGTTTTTAGGGATTTTGCCTCTACAGGAGCTGCTGTCCAAAGCCCCATCATTTTTTTACTCCCTCAAGTAATTCTGCTTGTAACATGTTTTTGCAGACAGTCTGGAGCTGTGAATGTTCTGTTCCTTAAAAATATTCAATTCTGTCTTTAACAGACATGATGCTGTGGCCCTGCAGAGTGAGGTTCCCCTGCCAGGTCTTCCCGCTGGAATAAAATGTTCCTTGCCTTCAGTTTCAAATGTGCGGCTGTTTGTTTTTGTCGAATTATACCCTCTTCTTGAGTTAAATGCAAAAGAAGGCTTATATTACCCTTTTCTCTATCATGTCTTTTACTAAAAGGCAACTCAGTCTCTGCTTACAGATGATTTCCAGATCTTTCTCCATTTTTTTCTGCTATCTCTCTTCGGAACCCTTTTGCTCTGTTTTTCTTGGAAAACAGGGTTTGAAGTTGAAGATTACAGCTTAAGATCTGCAGAGTGGATTAGGTGTTTTAATTCTTTTCTGCCTTGTTGCTTATGGCCTGGATGCTGCATTTGCTGTTTAGATGTCTGTCTTGGCAGCCTATTTCTCCTGAGCTGTTCAGGTCTTATTGAGGGATTATTGAAGAGTCCAACTATCTGTGTTTCAGGGGTTTCTTCCTTTACATTTTGCCTTGTTCATGATAGTTAAGAAGATGGACCAAAGGAGAATACTTTGTCAGTGGTCAGATTAGCTCCTCAAAAACTTGCCTTACAGATGGCCCTGGGATTTTTGGTTTGAATAAGCTCTTCAGGTAGGCAGAGTAACCGGAAACTGTAGTAGCACTTTCTAGAGATCTTCAAAGATAGAAGGGATGATGAAGTGACCTTACCGGTGTCACCTTTACACCATCTGTTTTAGTGGCCTGTCTTGAACAGTGTCCCATACCAGGTACTTCAGATTACATAGTAAGAAACCCCTCTGCAGATAACCAGGACATAGCCTATAATATTTATTCCAAAGCTTTCAAAGCTGGAGAATAGCTTGTTCTAAAATAGGGGTTTAACTTCTTGTACTTTTCTTTCTCATGAATACTTGTTTTATAAAAACTTGTTACCAGAGAGATGGCCAAGCTATCCTCTGATTTTGCAGTTTTTTACTCCTTGATGACATTACTGAAAAAAAAATGTTTTCTTTTGCCAGTTTTTAATTCATTTGTATTCTACCTTTGTAGTTTTAACAAATGTCCCTTATCTTGAGCTGTGAGCTGAGGACACTTTTTTGCACTGTGCCCAAAGCACTGTGCATGTGCTTACATCTTCTCTCTCTTTCTCTGTATGAGTTCAGAGTTTTTGGAGGCCAGCATCTTCCCAGAGCCAGTCTCTGTGTCATCTCCAGTTCTTCCTGGGGTGCAGCTCATGCTGAGCTCAGCCTGCACTGTTGCAGTAGATGATATGACTACAGCCTGAAGATTGGCCTCTTTGCCTGTAACTTGTGTTGTTTTATGTGTGGTGTTTGAATGACGAACTGTTTGTCCTTGTGCTATGTCTGTGGCCTGCACAGATCTCTCTGAGATTCCTTCTGGCCTTTTTTGGGATCTGCCCAATAAAGCTAGGTGCCACAGGACCACTCTGCTACCTCTTCCTGGCATACCCCCCCAGCAGCTGATCTCTCCAACTTTAGTTTTCCCTGGTGGTCAATCACACAACTTTGCACAGATGTGGTGATGGAGACGTGTCTGAAAATGAAGCCTTTCTTTCCCTTGCACAGCCCATGCAGGTGCTATATGTAGCTGCTGTCTCCGTCAGTCCCTCTGACCTTTCAGAGGACAGGGTCCCATCTACCCCTGAACTGTTGGAGCCAGTGGCCAAAGCAGTGCAGGCTGGGCCACTCACCCCAGCACACTGCTGGGGACTGGCCTGTCCTAGTGATGCTGGGGAGGTTTCCCAGAGGCCAGTGAGGTGACCTCTCTGGGTCAGGAGCCAGGGGGGTTGAGGACAGTGGCCAGCAATCTCCTACGACATTCCCTTGTCCTGCCCTCTCTCCACAGGTTATGCCACTCTCCAGGTTTGCTGGGTGCCTGCCGGTGAAAGAGAAGGGTTGATATTTTGCCCAGGCCCTTAGGTCCTGAACCAAAATGGCAGCTGGAGAGTCCCCTCCCATAGGAGATGTCTTCATCGATCTGCAGCAGGTGAGGTGGGAATCCAGCAGCAGTGGGGCTGTCTCTTCTCCAGGGGCCGTGCTCCTGCTAGGATGAGAGCAGGACTGGTGTCCTGGCAGTGTGCTGCAGTAGGAAACACAGCCTGTGTTCACCAGGGACAGGTCTGCACGGGTGCCCCAAGGCTGCCCACGAGCCCACATCCACTCTGTGCAGATAGCAAACTGCGGCCCAGAAAAGGCTGGAGGTTGCTCTGTGGGATGCCTGTGCCTTCACATGCCATTAGGTGGAGTAGGCAAGTGGGAGAAAGAGCTGGGCAGCTTGTAAATAGACAGTCCCCATTTAGGCTTGGAACACCTGTGTGTGCTAAGGTGAGAGGAGAAGCAGTCTCACCCACAAATACAAGGCCAGTCCCAGGTCAGACCTGGGAACAGCTGAGCAATGTGAGGAGAGGCATAGCTCAGCTAAAGCTGCCTTGCTCCCTCTTTTCGCCTAGCACAGACAGATTTGTCACAGTTGGGCCTCCTCCTGTTTCCATGGAAACACGGGAGTCCACAACAGCTCCACACTGGCATTTCTGCTATATTGACGGAAAATTTTACCAGCTGCAACTGCTCAGGAGACAGAAAGGACAGGGGTCACCTAGTAATGCTCATCTCGAGATGTTCCCACCAGCAAAAAGCAGAGAAGTGCCCATAGACTGAAACAGGAGGAAAATGGGCAGGAAAGCCTGAAGAAAGCATCCAAGGGGAATGAGCAGTCCTAGGTGTGTGAAAGGGAGGTGGGAAGGCACAGGATGGTCAGTGATCCAAGGGCAGCTCACCAAAGTAGGGATGCTGTTTTCTAAGGGAAAATGCAGAGGACATCTAAGAATGAGAGGGATGGCAGACTGGGCAAAGGGAAGGCCAGAGGGCAGCAGTTAAATAGGAGAGAAATTCCAGCCAAACAAAAGCTACACGTCTCCTCTAATGGGAAAGACAGGCACTGACATAAGCCCTTGATATCTGCTGCTCAAGGGAGGTGTGGAGGAACTCTAAAGTCTCTCTGCAGGGTGTGCCTTGGAGCTTGCTGATCTGTTCTGCTTCTTGGTTTTGAGCAGAGCTGTGCCTCTATGTGAGAAATTATGCCCCAGCCCTGTCATGTGGAGCCTGCTCCTCCTTAGCAAGCCAGCACTGTTTGCAGGGCAGGAGGACACAGAGGGCTGAAGGGTCTGTTGGGTTTGATTCTTATCTGGCGGTTTCTGTGCAGGGCAGAGATCGTGCAGAGAAAGCCTCTCCTGGTGCCGAGGACGATGAGGACTTGGATAAGACTTTGTCAATCGAGAGATTTGGGGACCTCATAAGCAAGTCAGCATCAAGCAATCTGGAGAAGCAAAGTCGCAGCTACAGTGAGAGAGATTTTGAATGTAGGTTTGAACTGTTGTACCCATTTCCAACCTCACTGCCAACCCACATGTGCTCTGCAGCCTTTTGCTGGGACCGTGCAGATTGTATTAGCCTGCTATTCACTTCCTCCCTCCAGGGCGTTCACAAAGTGCTATGTACACACAGTTTAGCACTCGTGCCCACGGCCTGTTCCCAGTCTGTTCCCTGGTTTTTCTGTCTCCACAGGTGTAGCTATTGCACAGCCCACACAGCAGCGTGGCCATACGGGCTGTTCGATCACCCAGTCTCAGGGACCTCTGCAACTACTCCCCCAATATTGAAATTTCCAGTTTAAAACAATTTTTCTTCCATGTGGCTGCAAAGAAACATCCAAATATGACCAGAAGCCAGGCTGTCCTCCCCGGTCTGAAAGCAGATGGCTCCAGTCAGACATGCCTATATATTTCTGAATAGAAACCATCAGGCTTATCTGATCAAAGAAAGGACTGCAAAATAAAAATAGAGCGTGAATTTAAAGTGCGATAGCTATCTCACCTCAATTCCTCCGAGCAGCATATTTATTCCTCCAAATGCCCTTCCATGATGGAGGCAACCATCTGCCCAAACTCACTTTGGCTGTAAAATGAAAGTGTACCCACCAGAGTGACTAAGCTATTGCCTGGTGTAGGTGGGTTGTGTTACTTTGTAGTAAAAGCACTGAAGGGCACAAAGAGGCCCGCATCCAGCAGCCTGTGTGGCAGACACATAGCAATGGTTGGGACAGTTTCCCAGTCTATGGCTCTACACAGTCACATATTGCTTATTTTCCAGCTTGGCTTTGATGGGATACAACCTTGGGAACATTATGTCCCAAGTACATCACCAGCCTGTTTTCTGCTTGGCCACTCATTTCCAATGGCTCTTGTAAAAGTTTGCTGGTGAAAGTTCATTCTCTAGTGCACTGCAGCTGCTGGTTTCTGCTTGTGTCATTTCTCTGCAAAGGCTCCATTCAAATAACACCTCCCACCTGAGCTCACAGTCACCCGTGCACATGGCTGCAAGGTGCTAATAGCTTTGCTGTGGGTTGAATTCCTGCGCTGTGCCCACAGGACTTACCTGCTCAGAAGCTCTGCCCGTGTGCATAGGTGTGCGGATTGGCTTGGAGAACATGGGCAGTCTGCTTGAGCATGCATGGCAGAAGCTTCTTCGAAAATTTGACTAGAGATTTGTACTGTTTGGGGTTGGGGTTTTTTTCGCTTTTTAATAAGAGAGTCCTTCTTCCTTTGTCAGAATCAAGCTTGTTTTTCTCTGAGCTCCTGATGTATTCCAGTTGCCTAGGACTGTGTCAACCCTGGTTATCAGAAGTTTTATACAGTTTGTATTCATAAAGCTGGATGGAGGTGAATGCCCTCTAGGCTTAGAAATGTTTCCTGCTCTAGTCAAAGCCAGGAATTCCTAATATATAGGCTCTTCCTTCTGGGCTCCCTGTCCAAATTACTTTTTCATATCTCTTGTATGAAGTTCACCAAGAAGTGTAATCAAACATCTGGGACACTGGTTTGGCAGTAACTTTCCACACAGGCAAGCAGTGCAAGGAATGGAGCTGGGAAGGAGGGCAGGGACTGGACACACAAGAGGATAAGGAGGAAGAAGAGGGAGGCATGAATGCTTTTGTGTTGGGGAGAGGTGTGTTTTTCCCACCTCCAGCCCACCTCTGTGGAGATGTGATCAGTTGACACAGGACAACTGAGTGCAGGGGTGAAGAACACTGCTCCCTCTGCTGTGCCAGATCACACACTTAGCATCACTGCCCTCCCCTGCAGCCCAAGGTTTTGGTTTTCTTCTGATTGTAAATGTAAATGTTTCTGTTTTGGGCTGATCTGAACAAGCCAGAACGGAAAGATGGGCTGTGTCCTCACCAGCAGCTTTGTCTTGTAAAAGGAGCAACGTGTGTATAGTTGGGCCTTCCTTGCTCCTTACATTAAAAATTTATCCCTGGCCTATCTGTGGCATGCTGAGCAGTGCTATGAAAGTATGGCAGCAGGATGGGAGGGTCTTTCTGCCAAATCTTGTGAGTGAAATGGGGTACATCTAGCTAAGTCAAAGAAAAGAACACTTTTGAGGAAAACTGTTTATAAGGAGCCCAAACTCTTCCCAATTTATAGATGTCTGACCATTCCCAATCTCCTCTAATCTAATCACAGGCCTCTCCTGCTGAACTACGGGGATGTGTGAAATATCCCTGCTGTTCCCAAGGGGGGAAACAAGGGAGAAAAGACTTGAGAAACCAAAGGAAAGGAAACATGACAGCAGAACAATGAACCTGCCTGGCTCTCCCAGGGAGAAGGTTACAGCTTCCATTGAAAATGTCCTTTGAAGGTAGTTTTCAATGTAAACAGATTTTTCTGCCATGTCACAGGAAAGCTGGGAAGGAACCAAATCAAAATAGACTGAAAACAATTCCTCAGGAAGAGCTGCTGAGCAACACCGCCTTGCCAAGTGGCTAGTGCCCCCCTGATTTCAGTGACGCCGAGTGCAGCCCCAGGATCTGTGCATCCTGCCGACTCTCTATGGGAGGCTTTGTGCTTGCAGATAGACCTGGCAGAAATGGCTTTCCTTTCTCTCATGGGGAGATACTGAGTTTGCCCTGTTCCCTACCTGGTGCATTGCCGTTGATTTGGAGTGAAGGTTCAGAAATGCCCTTAATTTCTTCTCACTCTGTAATTCCCATGACACCCAGGTCAAGCCTGTATGAATTTCTTGTTGTAGATTAGTTTAAAGAAAAGTCCTTATGCCCTGGTTTTTTTACACTGATTTTTAAAAGACAGCCTCCTAATTGAATCTGCATTTCAGAGGCTGGTGGACACATGCCCTCACAGTACATGGAATGTGGACTTCGGTTGCATTAAAAGGCTTGGTCTGTTTTTCCTGTGTCCATCAGGAAGGGTCGGCTTTTCTGTCAAAGGCCAGGGGAAAAATAACATCTATTTAAGAACATCTATTTAACTCAAAGAACTCTGTGCAGAAATCATAGCATCACAGAATCATTTAGGATGGAAAAGACCTTTGAGATCATTGAGTCCAACTGTAAACCTAGCACTACGTCCACCACTAAGCCATGGCCCTTACCACTAAAGCTATCTTGCCTGTTTGAGAATGCAAGGGAATGTTGCCTCTGGCAGGTCACCACAGCTCTGTGCAGCCATGCAAATGGCTTTTGACAACATGGGAGAAGAGTCCTGCCTTCCCCAGGGCTGTGGATCTGTGTTGGGGTGGTTTGGCACTGCACAAGGGCTGTCTCCCCACCTACCTCAGGCTGGACACAGCCTGCCGCATCACTGAAAGAGCTTTGCTATGTCCCTGTGGGCTGGTGGCTCTCCTTGCCCTTCCTGGCCCTTGATCTCCAGACCATGCTGTTTCCTGGAGGGGCGCCTGGCAGGTTCCTCCCAGCCTCTTCCTGCCCCTGACTGTCTTTTTCTCTCTCAGTCCACCGCCAAACCTCGCACCACATCCATCATCCCCTTTCCACTCACCTCCCTTCTGCCCTCAAGTTCCAAAAGAGGCCCCCCCGTGCCAGCAGGAGGAAAAAAAGGAGGAGGAAAAAGAAGAAAACCTCAGTACCCCCCTCGGAGGTCACCCCTACCATCCAGGAAGAGGACGAGGAGGGAGAAGAAGAGGAGGAAGAAGAGGAAGAAGAAGAGGAAGAAGGAGAATCTGAGGCAGAGGAGGTCCAGAAGAAAGAAATCTCTGCTGAGTCTGAGGGCGAAGCTTGTGGGAAGGAAACATCCCCTAAGCTGGAGCCCCCAAGCAAACCAAAGGCAAGGCCAGTGCATCCCTACCTGGATGGGGCTTGGAGGCTGGGGGAAGGTGAAGGGAGGGGTTCCAACAAGTATGTTGACGGGAAGAAGTTGTAGCTGTGCAGTATTGTGGTAAGAGTGTTTTTATCCTTACCTAGCACATATGGGCACTAGGTGACAGTGACAGATGAGTCATTGATTGGGGTGGATGCTGGGGAGGGCGTGCTTGACCATTTTGGGGGTGTAAGATCCATGGGGAAAGATCAATGTGTCCTTAGGGTTTATAGGTTGGTGAGGGACTCAGTATGACCAGTCGCAGGGTATGGGGCATGAGGGGCAAGTTGATGTTGCCTGTTTGGGGAGATGGTGATATGGGGAGGATCTGCATGCCAAGGATTGGGGTGAAGGCTACCTGCTCCAGCTCTTGCTGTCAGGACTGTTGTCTCTGCAGTTCACCGTCGGCAGTGATGAGGAGGAGTCCAGCAGCGCTCTGGCTCCCGCACAGTTCCACGTGGAGGAGGAGTGTGGCATCCTGTCCCCCATGCCTCGCTTTGCTGACCTTCTGCAGGACAAGGGCCCTGCCTCCCTCCACAGGTAGGCGAGTGGTGCCAAGCTGCCTGCTGCTCCCCCTGCCTCAGGGTTGCTGCACAGAGTCTGTCCCCATGGGTGGTAGCTGTGCCCAGCCTGAACTTGCCTGCTGAGCCAGAGGGGACATGGGGCTCAGAGGGAGAGCAGCTGTGAGTAAAAGGGCTGCTCTCCAGTGGGAAAGTTACTCCATGGGACTCCTGCAACATCCTTGGCTCTGTGGGATCCCCAGGGCACTGGGCTACACAGTTGGAGTACCCTTCCTCCCAGCTAATTTATGCTGTTGTGCTGACCTGCAAGCTGGGAAACCCCAGGAGGGAACTGTGAGGCCATTGAAGCAGAGGTGGGTCCCCAAGACTAACCACAAGCTGATCCCACTCTGTAGTGGGGGAGAGGAAAAGCAGAAGGGACAACCTTTAGGCTTTGGGACAGGTGACTCCTGGATCTACTCCTTCTCAGGGACTTCTTGGTCAGGGCTGGGCTGAGGGACTCCAAACCCTGAGGGCCATTGCCCATCCTCATTCACCCCATTTGCTACCTTCAGTCCCTTTGGTTCCTACAGCCCCCCCGGGCCTCGAGAACGTCTGTCGCGCGGGTGGGAGAAGCGCAAGCCCTGGGGCCAGGTGGCGAGTGGACAACGGGTTACCTATGACTTGAAGGAGAGGATGTGCATCGGCAGCATGACCACACTGGAGAGTGCAGCGTACCAGCGTGTCCCCACGGATGAGGCTGAGGCCCAGATGCTGGCATCTGCTGACTTGGACGGCATGAAAAGTGAGGCTTTACAACACTACCTGTATTACCAGTGTGTGTGTGTCCCTTTGTCCTGTGCTTCTCCCTGCTTTGCTCTCTTCCCTAGCAATCTCAGGCATGGTCTTCAGCCTGCCACAGGACCTGGTCCTCACTTCCCTCAGACCCTGCTTTTCCAACAGTATCTCATCTCTGTCAGCTTGAGCATCTCTGCTCCCACCCACTCAATGAATGCTTGCTCCTCCACCCACCCCACTGCCCTCTCTGGTTCAGGGCTCCCAGCATTTCCCTGAGACCCAGCTCTCTCGTCTCCTGACACACTTTCCCAGCAATAACACTCTGTGTGACACGCCAGCTCTGGTATTGCAGAAAACCTGAGGTGAGGAGCCTCTCCTCTCCTTGGCTCTCCTGGCAGAGGCAGCTGCCCCCTCTGGAGTGCCTCAGAAGGGGACTGCCCCTGTGTGTGGCACGAGGACAGAGAGAAGAGACGTCATGGAAATGCACACTCCGGGCCTGAGGACATGGAGAATTCAATAGGTTGCTCTGCAGGCTGGAGAGGGAGGGAGACACCAGAGGGGAGTGAGGGAGAGAGGCAGTGCTGCACACACAGCCTGGCTGTCCCCAGGCCACGAGTGCCGCATCCCTGGGCATCTGGCACAAGACCCCACGGCAAAGGGAGGACGCTGCTCCTGAGGAGCTGGTGGGGCAGCCCCCACAGAAGCATCCCTGGGTGGAGCCAGCCTTCCTGGAAGCTCGTCAGTCCTCAGGGCTTCTGCAGCCGGCACCTTTGTGGCCCATGAGGAGGTGAGCAAGGCACCGGGGCTGTCCCCAGGGCTGCGGTGAAGCCCCCCCAGGGTGGCAGCTTGCTTTGCACACATCAGCCTGGCTACTCTGCTGCCTCATCTGAAGGCAAGTGGTTCATGACACCTGACCCTTGACCTTCATAAGGACAAAATGACAACCCTTCAAGAGAGAGAGGAGCCAGCGAAGGAATCGGGAGGGGGCAGCAGCCCGGAGGTAGCGATAAGCACTCATATTCGCAACTCACTCAGCTATGAAGACTTTGATGAATTTGCCTTCAATTTTGAAGACTATGATTTATGGGAGGCCATCAGAAACCATCTGGGCTACCCAGGCGGGGAGCCCACCTGTAAGTACTGGAGCAGTGACCCTACAATTGCAGCTGTCAGATCAGAGTCCCCAGAACAGTGCATATCTCCCTCCTGTGTTTTCTGTCTGCATCCTCTTCATGTCAGGTTGGTCTCGGTTTAGGGGAGGTACGGTCTTGCCCCACCATGTGCCTGGGGACACTGGAGATGCTGCTTGATGTCTGTGTGTCTGTTCAAGGTCTTAGTATAGATCTGTGTCATAGTGTTGAGGTGCTTTACTGTGTGTGTCTCGCTCGAGCAGCTCCGGAGGCAGCTGCATCTTGCTGTTTGTGCTTATCAGGATGTGGCCCATGCCGTGGCCAGAGGAAAACCAGCTGCTTCGAGGTGTGTATAAGGACAAAGAGATTTCCTTTTCCATCTGTAGCACAAGGTGACAGTGTGCTGCTGCTCTCTTTGCTGGAATTTGAGTTGAGGTGCGGATCTGACAGCGGAGGTGGGTATCAGGTTCTCAGCTCTGCACCGCAGCTTAATGCCCAGAGAAAAAAATAACCTAATCGCTGTGTCTGTAGGCTTGAGCATGGCTGTGAAATTAGCTGATGGCAGGCTGGCTGGGGTGCCTGGAAGGGGAAAAAGAGGAAGGAAACAAGAGTGGGAAAAGCAGGGAAGGAGAGGATAGGAATCCTGCGTGAAAAATGTCTTTCTGTTCTCCGCATCTGTTTCTATACTTGCACATCCCCTGCAGAGGGATCTCTGAGCCATCCTGGGGACCTCACAGAAAGCAGAGCCTCACTCCCACCTTTGCACAGGAGAACTTCCTTAGCAGATGGTGGTAACTCACAGTAAAAAAGGTGGCTTTGTGACTCACCTTGGGAGTGATAATGTTCATAGCCATAGCTTTGTGGCGGTTGTTCAAGTGTCCTTATCTGGATCATCTGTTAATTTTTTCAAGGGATTTTAGGAGTGCACATGGGAGAGTGATGTGGTCCCAGAGCTAACCCACTTATTGGCTTTGCACAGAAGAGTGGGAAGGCAGAGTGCTTGCAACAGGCGCTCAGGATGCCTTGGTTCAGCTTCTGGCTCTGCCACAGACTCTTTGTGTGATCTCAAGCAAAACACTTAATTTCCCCTGCCTCCTAATCCCAACATCATGTTCTCTTTATCATCTGTCCCATCTTTACAAGCCTTTGGGGAAAAAATGTCTGCCTATGTGCTTCTGCAGGGACCAGCAAGTGGGGATTAGCTTCTGGCTTTTCCAGTAACAAGTCTGCTACTCATTACTGTGAATTGATAGAGTGTGTAATAGTAGCATAGTTCAAAATAGAAATCTGAAGCAAATTGGTCCCATCAGCTGTCCCAGGCTGAGTGAACTGTACATTAAAAGTGTAAGAAATTTCCCCGAGTTCAACTGGGAAAGGATTGCTGTTCTTGGGAACATAGAAGGGCACATCACTCTGCAAGGTGTGATATACATCACTTGTAAAGTGAGGAAATTTGGCTTGCTAGCATTTAACACATTCATTGATTGCTACAGCTAATATTGCAGGTGCTTGAAACAGGATGCACTGTACAGTCAACTCTTAATTATTTCTGTATAATGAATTCACACCGTGGATTAATCCTGCAGAAAGAGATGGCACAGTCAGACACAGCAGAGACACCAGAGTCTGTTCTGTGCAGAACCAATTCACTTTTGGCAGTGCTACTTGTCCAGCTATTCATTCCATGGCAGTCCCTGTTCCAGGACCAACTCAGATCCAGGAGGGACCACTCAGTGTGGGAGTCAAGTTGAGCCTGTGGTCTCCTTGCACTCTTTAAAATGTTCAGAGCTTGGGGAGTGCTGGGCAAGGATACCTGGGTGGCAGCAGGTATGAGCTGGGGTTCAGCTGTTCCTATCACATGGAATTCAGCATCAGCCAGGAGAGACCTGGGCTTTGTGCAAGACAGGGCAGTAGCTTTTTCTAGAAGCTAAGGTAGGGTTGTGTCTTATGGCATGTTGATTAGCATTTTGTTTAGTCTAGTTTTAAATATTTCAAGAGATGGAGCTTTAATCTTTTTTTCTTGCTACAACTTAACCATTGGGGTGTATGGGCGCTGTGCACCATCCCTCTGATGCCAGGATAGCAGGTTGCTCTCTAGTACTGATACAAATACTCTGCTGCCTCTTTCTGGTCTTCCTGTTTGTGGATTGAGGGAAATGAAAAGAGGAAAGCAGGAGCTAACACAAAAATGGAAGGCAGTTGCCTGCTGGGTGGGACTGACTAGCACAGGCACTCTGGGGGAAGACTTTAACCTGTGCAAAGTCATATTTGTCATATTCAGATTTAAGCTGGTGGAAAAGGAATTTGGTCATCTGAAGAAATCTGACTTCTGCGGAAGCCAACATGGGAAGATCTGGAGGACACTGTAGGAGATGCTCTGTGGGAGGGTGACATACTAGTTTGTTGTAGTGGAGCTACCACAGGAATCTCGCTGTCACTGTCTCATGCTCATATCGTGGGGAGCAAGAGCTGTATTCTCTGGGGAATTTAGCTTCAAGCAAGAAGGGCAGACCTATACCCTGGACATACCACTCTTTGGTTTCAGTCCAAGATTCTGTCCTGAATAAGTACCCCAGACTTAGGTGCTCTCTTGAGCTTGACGTTCATTTCGGGAAAGCACCAATCTCACAGAACACAGAAAAGGTCTCTGTGAGCAGCCTGGAGCACCTCAATTGGGCTTTGCATGGAACTTCCAAAAGCCAGTGTGCTTTTCCTAAGTTAAGCCCATGTGTCCGCCCTGCTCCTGTCGTTGTATCCCCCAGCTGGCATCTGGCCACAAGCACTGCCAAGGGAGAGCAGCAAAGTGGATCTCTCAGTCTTCTGTAGTGCTCTGGAGGTATGCCTTCACCAGTACACTCCAACCCTGCAGCACTCCAGCTGCTGTCCCTGTCACTCAGTGTCTCAGTGTGGGAGTCAACAAGCACTCTGTCAGGAAACTTGTCTCCTTGTGTTTTATCTATCCTTTAGCCATTTGCTGGCAGAGACTGGACACATGAATGCTTTCTAGGCCTGTTGCTGAAGAGCACTGTGTAATAAGTTGTCGTCACCATAGGGAAAGCTTGCTGTGCTCTGGGTGAGCGTTCTGTCTTCCTGGGCAGAGCATTCTCTGGCCCAGGGTGCATAGGAGAATCAGAAGCTACAGGGGTTGGAGCAAAGTTACCAGATAACAAGATCATCTGCCTGGTGGACTGCTTGTTTTATGTATGAACTCACAAAGAGTGTGCTAAAGTGGTTGCTGTGCACACAGGAACTCAGAAATTCATGCAAACTCCACGGAAGCCCCACACATGCCCAGCTCCCAGAATTGTCTGTAGTGGTGGGCAGTTATTGGCTCCTATCGACGGTGCAGTGTAGTAAGTGGAGCAGGGAGGAGTCCCACCATCAGCAGGATGTGCATCAGTAGGGCAGCCAATGGGGGAAAATGCCCTGAGGCTCAATATTGATTCGTTTTATATTTAATTTAGCGACCCAGATTTCCCAAGTGCAAGGCCATGGTATGCCTGGCCCAATGCTGGGTGTGTCTTTCCATGCCAGATGTGCATGGATATTAACTTACAGCATCAAAGAGACTACTCGGCCTTCAAATGCAGTACTTTTTACTGCTTCTCTTACGCTGAGAACTGCAGGTCCTCAAGCTAAGTGCAGAAAGGTATGTGCAGACAGAATATTCATCCCAGCCAATGAAGAGCTGCCCTTGCTCCCCCAGGGAGAAGACCTCGGCATTGTCTTACAAGCCAGCAAACCTTGATGGACCAAAGCTGAGTAAGAGCCCTTACTCTATGATCTACTTGGTGGGGCCTGCCCATCCTGGAGGCAGGCTCTGAGGCTTTCCCCATTCCCATGGTTTGTCTGTGCTGAGAAAGATACACTTACTGTCTGTGGGTAGTGTCCAGGGAAACTACTCTCCATGGCAGGCTGTTGGCCAGGTGCTGTTTCTCCAGCATTGCAAAGGGGGTTGGCACAGTTGTGACTGAATCATTTTGGTGGGCACTGGTTTGCCAGCAGCACTGGTAGCTTGGTGGTTGGTCTGTACTGCAGACTTAACAGCCTCTCTAGAGGCTTTGTGAGGCTTTGTTTCAGCCAGCCACTCTCTAACGCAGACCTTTCTGAGGGCATCACAGCGGCACTGCGGAATGTCTAGAAGCAGCAATAGCTGGAGTTCACTGCCCAGCCCCCGTGCCAGCCCCAGCTGCGGTGTTATCCTACACTCCCATTGCACAACTAAATAAAACAGTCATTGATATTTCCTTATGTCTCCCAGACCAGCAGCTGAATATCCTTCCCCTTCACTGCCCTTTTTGCTTGCTGAGCACCAGGCCTTCCTCCGGTGTGGGGGATGAGCCCCAGCCAGGTGCCTGCCTGTGTTGTCTGGGGTGCAGAGCTGTACAGACAAGGCTGCAGGTTGCTTTTTCTTGAGAGAGTGTGGGGAGGGTTCACACACCACTTGTTTGGGTACCATGAATAAAAGCTTTCGCGATGAAGCTCCAGTGTATGCGCAACCTGGGAGGAAGCCTTCTTTGTGAAGAAATTAACTTACAGGCATCTGGAAGAACTGAAAGTAGGCGGATGAGGCACTAAGGATCTTCAAAGGTCTGGAAGATGATGGTGAGTTCTCCAGCTGCCAGGGCTTTGGTAGCATAAGCTAATGAAAGAAGGGTGTGCTTGGATGTGTTTCCCTGCCAGACAGTGTCTATCTCCACCAGACAAATCGGTGGTCTTTTTTTCTTTCCTATGTCTTCAGGCCACCGTTTTGAAGATAACCCTGGTGTGAGGAGACATCTGATGAAAAAACCATCTCGGAGTCAGATCACCAGGACAAGCAAAAAATTAGCATCAACTCCATCTGTCAAGAAAAAGAAGAAAAAGAAGAAGCTGGATAGAAAGCCCCATGAGGTATCCATGTGCTGTCCTCCCACACTTGTTCCGAAGCCATAAGTCAGGACTAGAAATATGCAGTTTATAAAGTGATAAATGTGTTTCAATATAATTAATTCTTTACATGACCTTGAGGGTGACATTTCAAGCTATTATCCATTATCTTGGGGGCTGAAAATACACTTTTTTCAATAAAAGTAGAGATTTCCCTGAAATTGCAAAGCTTTGACCTTAGGGAAGACATTAAAATGTCCCAGAAATGGTATTGCTGTTGTGGAAATTGGCAGCACGGTAACACCGTCATCTCTGGTAAATGTGGAAAATTCTGGGGGAAACCAAGAAGGAGGCAGACGACAAAATTGTCACAGTTTGGCGGAAGGGGACGCAGCAAATGCATCATTCTCTCTTGTCTGCCCACACCATCTGACTTGAAGCTTTCTGGTGCTTCATGTGCTGATGGAAGCTCCTGCCACGCTGTCAGTGATATTTGTCCTGGCTGCTTCTGTTCACTAAGCCTGTGGTTAACTACAGCAGGCTTGCTCAGGCAGTGCTTCAGACCAGGCAGTAGCTTGAGAACAGAGCTCAGGCTTTCTCTGTGTTGCTGGTAGAGCTGTATTCATCAGGGGAAGTCTCATGTCCTGGCTGTAATTTGCACTAGGTGTTTGTGGAGCTGAATGAGCTGGTGGTGGATAAGAACCAGGACATGCACTGGAGGGAGACGGCCCGCTGGATCAAGTTTGAGGAGGATGTGGAGGAGGACACAGCAAGGTGGGGGAAACCCCATGTAGCTTCACTGTCCTTCCGCAGTCTGTTGGAGCTCAGGAAGACGATTGCCCACGGTGAGTCAGGAGCAGCAGGCCAGGGTTTGGCTCTGGCTCTGGGACAGGTTTTGCTGGATGGCTTCTGTCACTGTTTGGCCTGTCAGTGGAGGCACACAACAGTGTATGTATCCAGGCTCCATGTAGGGTCTGGAGACATCCTGCAACCTGTTTGGTAGGGTTTACACTAGTCCAAGGTTACCTCTTGGTTCTGTGCTCTGCTTCACGGCTCTTGGGCATGTGGCAGCTGCAACACCCAGCTGTGTCTCAGCTGACAGGTCTTGGACCCATCTGTGGTGTGAAATGGAAAGTTTGGTCAGAGCAGGAGACTGAAACAAAAAGAGATACCAGAGTGACCAGTGCATCTTGGAGATTTTGGGTTCTCTTGGGACAAGAGTTTACAGAAAGGACATAGGGCACCTGGACTTGGGGCATTTCTCATCTGAAAGACTCTGTGAGCCTGGCTCCTGGTGGAACAGCTGTGTCCCCAGAGTGTGCATGCAATGGGGAGCATTGCACACTAGGAGCAGGGCTCTTCCCCTTTTGATGGTAGGTGCTGTCCTCCTTGACTTGGAGCAGACCACTCTGCCTGGCATTGCTCACCTCATGGTGGAGACCATGATCATCTCTGACCAGATCAGAGCAGAAGACCGAGCCAACGTGCTGCGCGCCCTGCTGCTGAAGCACAGGTGGGTGGCACATGGACGAGGGCTCCCAGGGCTCGGGGATTACCTGTGAGCCCTGGGTGGCAAGGGAGGCAGGTCCTCTCATGGCCACCATTCTTCCCCCACCCAGCCACCCCAATGATGAGAAAGAGGGCTTCTTCCCGAGGAACCACTCCAGCTCCAGCATGAACTCCATCGTGGGGAACCACCACCACAACCACACCACAGACACTTGTGTGCCTCTCATGGGGGAAGAGCGCATTGAGATGGCCGACCCCAAGGCCAACGAGACCGAGTGCAAGGAGGTGAGGGGTTACTGTTTCTTTTTCCACACTCCAGGGATAACTGTTGGCTGACAGCCACCTTGGGCCCCTTCATGGGGTAACCTTGTGTGCAAGGACTGAGCTCCCCTGGATCATCCAGAGTGCTGGAAATCGGGTCGCTGCATTATGATTTTGGAACCTAATTTTAGCTTTGCACTGTATGCGGATGTCTGCTTGAGCATGTAATGGCAGCAACAGCCCAGGTGCTTGCAGGTGCTTTGCCTGTGAAGCAGGGTATTGGGTGTGCAGCCAAGGCAAGCCCAGCTGCGGTTATGCCAGTGGGGTGTAAGGCCCTGTAGGGAGACCAAAGCATGGGGATTTCATCCTTACTTATTTGTATTCCTCCCTGGCAGAAAAACCCACACCTCCATAACTCTGAGGGCCACCGTAAATACCTGAAGCTGATGGAGAAGATCCCTGAAGACGCAGAGGCCACAGTAGTTCTTGTGGGTAAGAGATGGCATGTAGCGTCTCCCAACAACTAGTGCAGATCTTGATCTGGCCCCAGCTGTCTCTGTCCTCCCTCCTGAGAGATATTTGGTCATCTCTTACATGTTTCCAAAGTTCAGCTGGGGAGGGAGCCTGGTACACTCTCTCCTTTGGTGATGGTGCATGTTCTCTTTGTAAATGTATGAGGTACCAGAGTTGTTCTTTTCCTAAATTAAAAAAAGGATAATAGACTCTGCTGCTGGGAACTGGGGCACAACTTAGTGGTGAAAGTTCTGCCAGGCTCACCAGAACCTCTGTTTTGCAGCTCAGAAATAAGTAAGTGGTGCTTGAGAGACTGGTGGCCAGGCTACAACTGCTGTTGGGCCTCTGAGCATTGCTGCTCTGTCCGCCCTCTTCACACCTCGCCAGCACCTGGTCCTTGTCCCTGACTAGTGTTGACTGCTGGCTGTGTGTGCCAGGGAGCTTTGAGTTTACAGAAGCAGAGCGTGGCTGGTGGCAAAGTCTCAGGTATTGGCCATAGCGCTGCCAGGGGATATTTTAGGGCTGTGAGCAGGCAGGCTCAAGCATCATTGGGCTTGGTTCCTTCTGACTGCAAGAGTATTCTTTCTCAGCTCTTTGCTGGCATTAACATCTGAGCAAACCTAGCAAGCAAAGTAAATGTCATTGCCTATCCAGCAGATTAACAGCTCAGGCAAATATGCCTGGCAGCTCAACCAAACTGATTCCTAATCACGATGAGGCCAAATCAGGTTCATAAATGCACTTTGAATACTCACAAAACTAAACATTAGCTTGTTTCTGAGATAACGCTGTGTCTTGGGATTCGCTTGGAGTCTCAGATGACCCAGATTTGCTAATCTAACACAGAACACAGCTCTTTGCTGGACACAGATGGCAGAAGGATCAGTAATAATGCCAGAGAAATATGAGTATTCAATAAACATTCGTGTTCGGTAAGTGAAGAAAGCGGCTGGTGTGCCGGAGGATGCAGGAGTACTTCCCAATCTGTTAGGAACTGAGGAGACTGCCAAGCACTGATGAGATGCAGGCATTGTAAAACAAACTGTGTAGTTTGCTCCTATGAATCTAGAGAACTGGCTTACTTTTCTCTGGAAAAAAAAAAAATAAAATTTAGGAATACAGGGAACATACAAGATAACAAATCTTATAGCATCAGTGCTCAAGAATGGAAGGACGGTGAGCCAGGTGGTTTAACCTGACATCCTTCTCAGCCAAGAGAATGGCAGAGCTAATATGGGATTCAATTAATAAAGAGCTAAAGAATAAGAATGTAATTATTGCCAAGCAGTGAGGTTTATGGGAAATAGGTCATGTCAAACAAACCTGATTTCATTCTTTGATGAGATGAGAAGTTTTTTTGATAAAAGTAACATTTAAGAGTCTTCCTTCCTTAAGTGGGAAGCAACTTTCCGATTTAAAATTAGGCCTTCATAGTGTAAGTAGAACCCATCTGTAAGGGATTAAGAATGGGCTAACTGGGAGGCCAAAGAAAGCAGCACTGCTTGTAAATGATCAGTAAAGGACTTGGAGCAGTCCTCAGCACGAAGCTCACTGATGTGTCGGTGGTCTGGAGAATGTGCAGAACTGCAGGGCTCCTGGGAATCCCTGAAATCCTTGTTTCCACTGTTAAAGGCTCCAAACATTGCCTCCTGGTAGGTTGCGTGCAGTTCCTGGAGCAGCCAACTATGGCTTTTGTCCGACTAAATGAGGCCGTCTTCCTGGAATCTGTCTTGGAGGTCCCAATTCCTGTCAGATTCATCTTTGTGCTTCTGGGACCTAGCCAGGCCAACATGGACTACCATGAAATTGGCCGCTCCATCTCCACCCTCATGTCTGACAAGGTGAGAAGCTGATGGACGGTGATGCTGACAAAGGCAAGGGAGGCTTCTTAGGAGACAGTCCTGAGATGAAAGTGCTGAGAGATGCTGTGCATAGGCCTGGGTGGGGTAGGCAGACGTGAGCACCTGGGATTTTTAAGAGCAGCCTGGCTTGACCAAGGTAGAATGCTCCTATAAAGAGAAAAGAGTAGGACAGACACTTGGCTGGGATAAAGAGTGCTGAGCTGAGTGAAGAAAGGGCACATATGTAAAAGTAGTAGCAAAGAACAGCCCAAGGTTACGGGAATGGTGTTCAGTTGACATTTCACAAACTGAGAGGAAGGGAGGCTGAGCAATGCCTGTGACCATGGCACCTGGACCACACTGACAGAAAGACCCAGCAATGCCTGGGGATGGTTGTCAGGTGTTTGGATGAAGCTTTCTAGCTGAGTCCTGTGGCTCGGGCATCTATGCAGAGGAGCACATCCATACAAGAGGAGAGATGAGGAGGCAGGAAGGTTTTTCTGCCAAGTGCGTACACTGTTAGAAGTCCCCCATCTGTCTACATGGCAGGAAAGTGAAATTCATTAACTTGTTAAGGAATTAAATGCAAAGGAAAGACAGTCTGAGCATCTGCTGCATATATCCCGGACAAGAGGATCAGAGGTTCACAGGGTTCTTCTGGTTGGTTCCATGTAACTATAAGCAAGTAACAAACATTCCTGTCCTGCCAATAGTGTGCAACTTTCCCTGGAGACTAAAAGGTTCGATCAGAAAATGTGAGTTATAGGCAACAAGATCTCCCAGGTGAAAGATCCCTTCCCTGGAGTTGCACAGGGCTCAGCTGAGAATGTGTTTTTACCCAGAAGAGGTGAAATGCCATATTCCAGCTTCAGCACTGTGTTTGTAGACTGATCTTGTTGATTAGAGTCTCTGCTCATCTTGCTGGAAGAGGAGAGGCAGCTGCTGCAGGCAGGGCTGGCTGTAGCAAGGTTACACAGTGGCTGGCGCCATGGAGAGAGTACAGTATCGTTTACATTGAAGTGTGGCTCCAGGGAGTCTGTGTGCGGCAGGGACCTTAGCTGTCCCCTCCCTGCTTTACAGGCTCTTCACTTGTTCATCATCCTCCAGCCCTTTTTCTGAAGGCATGTTTCAGAGGCGCAGCACTTCTGCCTGCTTGCCAACACCTCCCTGCCTATTTGCAGTAGTGCTGTCCCCTCCTGGTCTCCTTGGAGTCCTTCCTTGCAATCCTGCCCTTGCTCTCAGAAGTATCTCAGCTTTTGTGCCGGGTTTCCCTTGCATGGCTTCCTTCATGCTGTAGACTCCTGTTCATTCTCTCTCTCTGCCATGTGAAGACTCCCAAGAGTCTCTTATGCTTCCTGCTCAGGTCCTGATTCTTGTGCTTTTTATCTGTGATGCTTTAGGGTTCCATCAGTTTCTCCCTCAAAACAGAAGGCAGGATTCAGGAGTGTGGGTCAGAGAGTGGCAGTAGTGAGACGAGTAGTGGGTTGAGGGAGCAGGATGTTACTGTAAAGGTTACAGCACGTATTGACTTTCCAGGCTGCAGGTAGCTGGGTCTAGTCTCGGCCTGAGCCTTCTCCCTCTCTCTTTTTCCCTGTCCCTCCCAGCACTTTCATGAGGCTGCATACATGGCAGACGACCGTCAAGATCTCCTCAATGCAATCAACGAGTTCTTGGACTGCAGCATTGTCATCCCCCCATCAGAGGTAGAGGGGAAAGACTTGCTCAAATCCATTGCCACCTTCCAGAAGTTGCTGCTGAAGAAGAGGAAGGAGAGGGAGCAGAAGTCCATGAAGGAGGGGGCTGTTCAGGAAGCCAAAGGTCTCTCCACTCACATTTGGGCAAGTTTATGCCTAGTGCCCTGCATGTCCCAGTGGGCCTTCCCCTCCCAGAGCCTGGCAGGGGGGTGAGCAGAACCTGGCTCCTGCAGTGAGGAGCTGGGAGGCGGGCAAGGGGAGCAGGACAGTGGCTGTGGGCAGTGGGATGTGTAGTGGAGGGGGCCCACCAGGCTAGTGCTGCTGGAGAAAGGTCTCTACGAGGTACTGGGGAGAGGGACAGCCCAAGGGCCCACCTCTGTTGCCTACTCAAGCCCTACCCTCTGTGCACCTCCAGAGCTGTGTGAAGTGAAAGCTGAGGAAGAAGAGGAGGAAGCTGAGGATGACCCTTTGAAGCGAACCGGGATATTTTTTGGAGGTCTGGTTCGGGACATAAAGCGCAGGTACCCCAAATACCTCAGTGACATCAGAGACGCCTTGCACAGCCAGTGTCTCGCAGCCGTTCTCTTCATCTACTTTGCTGCTCTCTCTCCTGCCATCACCTTCGGGGGACTCCTAGGTAATGGGCCTGCTTTCTGGTCTGTTCTTTGCACTCTGGGACACTGGCTGTGTCTGTGTGATGCTGTACTGGGGTGGGCTTTGGTGCTGTTCGCTCAGGGAGAGTGGTTGTGTTGCGCCTTGGCTGCTGCCTTGTTCCCACCCTGCCACTTGGCTTTTCCAGCCTTGGCTACCTGGGCTCCTTCCATGCTCCCTACCTAACACAGGAGACCTCTGACTGATGGGATGGGGACCTACCTCCTCTTTCTGGAGCTGTGCAGCCTGCCTGCCTGTAGTGATGGTGCCTGTGTCCAGACTATAACACTCACATGTTGTTCTCTTTCCCAGGAGAGAAAACCGAGGGTCTCATGGGGGTCTCCGAGCTGATAATCTCCACCTCAGTTTTAGGGATCCTCTTCTCCCTGCTTGGAGCCCAGCCGTTACTGGTCATTGGCTTCTCAGGGCCTCTGCTGGTGTTTGAAGAAGCTTTTTACAAGGTACATGTGAGTCAGTGTCTGTGCTTGGCACCTGCTCACTCTGCCCTTGTTCTGGAGGGTGCAGCTGGCATTTCTCAGCTCTACAAAGTGTCTTTGGTAGTGTGGACTCCTTGGGTCCTTCCAGGCTCCTCTCAGCTTGGCCAGGACTACCTCTGGCTCTGCTGACCCCTTACAGGTCACGTAGTAGAGTTCTGCCTGCCATTGCTGTGCCCGTTATCCCTTGAGGTATGACAGTGATAACAGCATTCCTCTCTACTTGCTGACTCTGAGAGAGGCACTGTCTCCTGGGTTGCAGCCCATCTCGGCACTATGAGCACTTGTAGTGCATCCTAAAACTTTCTCGTTCTTGGGGCTTGCTTTGAGGACCGTTTCACAGCTTTCACTTGTGTCCGGGTTTCCTTGTGTGTGAGCCCAACAATGTGTGTACCACTGATTTGGGATGTGCCACGTACATTATTCCTACCTCTCAGGATGAGCCTTTGGGTGTGTGCAGAGGTATCCTGACCAGCCAGGATGGATATGTTTCTTAAGTAGCATGACCCCTTTGCTCTTACAAGCATCCCTGTACCTTCAAGTAGTGTGTTTAATCCTTCTGTTTTTTTCTGACTCCTAGCATGTCTGTGTCTTTAAAAAAGCAACTTTTTCCCTACAGTTAGATTTTCACCTTGGTGTGTGAAGAGTTTGGAGGTGATTCCATTGCAGAGTGTGAATTTCTCTGCTCTCCTGTGAAAGCACTTATCACTGACCTCTTTCCTTTGTCCAGTCACTGAGTAGAGAGGTGTACCTCTGCCTGTGGTGGTACTGAGGAAGGCTGCAAAGTGAGGGATGTGACTGGTGCTGGAAATAGTTGGTGTTGATGTGTGTGGAGGAGCAGAGGCAACAGAGATGATCTGCTCTGTAGTGACAGCTTGGGGGCTTTTCTCCACAGACATACAACTGTCTGTGTAGGCAGGGTGCTGTCTGAGATTATGGCCCAGGTAATGTAGCCTTTATGTAATGGGACATAGCAGGATGCTCAGGCTCTCTTTTGTAGGGAACAGGCTTGTGCTGTTGAGTGCATGGAGCAGTGGAGAGCTGTGTTTGAACAATGGTACCTCTATATAGGTGGGATGGGGAGCATCATGCATGGTTGGCTTCAGCAGAAGGCAAAGGAGGTACTATTAAAAAGACTGGAGAGGTAAAGACCTGCTTGGTGTGAGCTGGCAGGTGTTACAGCAAAGTCTGCAAATTTGCTTGTGACTTCAGCAATGAATTCACTGTCTCTGTGCTGGATGCCCGAGCAGATGTAGATGCTTTTTTCCAGGAGAGTCTTTGATCTTAATGGGGAGCAGATGCAAGAGGCAGCCTGAGGAGCCGTAAGTAACTCCTTCCCCTTTCCATTTCAGTTCTGCCAGACACAAGGCATTGAGTATCTGACAGGCAGAGTGTGGATTGGTTTGTGGCTCATCGTCTTCATCTTCATTATTGTGGCAGCTGAGGGAAGCTTCTTGGTGCGCTACATCTCGCCCTTCACCCAGGAGATCTTTGCTTTCCTCATCTCCCTCATCTTTATCTACGAGACCTTCTACAAACTGTACAAGGTGAACCTTCCCCAGGGAGATGGGCCACTGCATCTCTTGATCTCTCAGGAACCTGCTGCTTTAGCATACAAGTGGCAGGGGAACAAGGCCAACTGTGCCACAGCTTTCCTAGACATTCTGCAGAGCATTTCTTTGCTGGCCTGTCGTGCCTCAGCCCAGCTGCCTCCTGTGCCATCACAGAGGGTGGTAGGAAGAGCCCTAATGTCTCTCTCCCCTTCTCTTCCTGCAGGAGGCATTAAAGAGGGGCCACTTTTTTCTCCCCAACCCTCTGCAGCTGGGTCGGTTGTGAGGTGAGGTGACAGATGCTGGGGTTGTCCGTGCCCACCATCTACCGCCCTCACCTCTGCACAGAGCAGGACACCTCGGCTTCCCCTGGCTCCCATTACTGACAGTGCCCCCTGTCCCTCCTTGTGGTAACTTGCCTGCTGCTTTTCTCACCTACCCAGGTGTTTGCAGAACATCCTTTGCTGAAGTTCTACCCACCGAATGTGCAGAGCAGCCTGAATGCCAGCATGCTCTCTGCAGATGCGATGTCACTGGGCACCAGGATGCAGCCCAATACTGCTCTCCTCTCCCTCATCCTCATGCTAGGCACCTTCTTCATTGCCTTCTTTATGCGCAAGTTCAAGAACAGCCGTTTCTTAGGAGGAAAGGTGAGAAGTTTGTGGGACCCAGATGTTAAGGACAAGGGATGTACCAAACATACAATGCTTCTTGGTGCAGACCTTTGTTTTCCAGAGCACTTAGACATCCCCCAAAGAAACACCAGAAATTGTTTAAGTACCTTGCAGAAGGGATGGTAGCCCACCCTAGGCTGCAGACCAGAGCTGATTGTTGGTGACAGTATCTGCACTGTCCTGCTCCAGTGAGCTTTGCTGGAAAGTCCTCTGCACCTTGGGAAAGCTCTTTGGTCTGGATAAAAGTCTAGAATATAGGAGCAAGAGCTTACAAGTTGTTCTCTTTGGACATCTCTCAAGTGCAGGGCATCTGTGTAATATCTGCACCACTGTCTAAACAGGCCAGCTGGAGCAATTGGACAGTCATTTAAGAGGACTGTGTGTTATGTGGGCAATGGGATGCACAGCCCTGGGGGTCAGGTCTGGGTTCCCTTGCCCTGCCCATCTGCAGTGCTTAGGTTTGCAGTGGTGCCTGGCCCCACTTGGGCCTTCTCTTTGCCGCAGGCTCTGTGTAGCTGGCTGGATGCATGGAGCTGGCCCTTCCCTTTGCCAGTGTCAGGTCTTTATTCTGCAGGCTCGGCGGATCATCGGAGACTTTGGGATCCCCATCTCCATCCTGGTCATGGTGCTGGTGGATTACACCATCACTGACACATACACACAGGTAGGTGCCAGCACTGCCCTCAGAGCCACTCCTGCAGCCCAGCAGAAATTCCCAGGCACTGTGGCCTGCTCTTGTGCAATGGGGAGTTTGTATTTCCTGCTTCTTTAGTCATAACAGCACAAAGCAAACAGAGACATTCCCCTCGTCCTCACTCCCACACTGAAGGGAAGCTCTAAGGGTCTTGCTGAGACTGAGGCTGGAGCTACAGGAACTAGAGGGCCTCTGGTATTTCAGCTGTTAGTAGGGGAGGCTTTAGAGAGATTCACTGCAGTTAATTCCTTGTTTGTAACTCTAAACACTTGTAGTCAATCAACAAGATTTAAAATGGTTATGCACACTGAAGAAGCTGGCATGTAGAATGATTTCAGTGGGGTTTAATACTTAACATACTTATTCTCTCCTTGATTGTAGAGGCTACTAAATATTTTGATCACTGTCTTAATAATTTTTTCCCAGTTTATGCACAAACTTAGCATTAAGTTTGATAACTTAATGTTATCAAACAAAACCATCTCACAGGTTTCATTTTTTCTCCTTTTTCAGTAGATATGTACTTATATATTTCTGTTGTGGTATTTTTTTCACTAAGACTGGGGAAAGGGTGAAAGCTATTTCCTGTTCATCATGGGAGGTTTTTATCAAGACAGCCCAAGGCTTGGTGGAATCAAAATGCATATTTATTCATTTGAATTTCAATGAAAAATTTGGGTCTATCAGATGTTAGTAAAATCATGCACTTTGTTACATTCCTTTCATACCCTTCTACACTTCTACAATTAATATCAAAAGCATTTATCATTTCAGTATTAACTCAGCATATGTACAAAGCTTTCCGAGAAAATGGTACTTAGTTACACAGCTTAGCTCAAGGACAAGCATTCCAGGAATATTATTCATACTTATGCTGATTAACATAAATGCAAATCATGAACTCTCCCTGCAGCGCAGATAGAAAAAATTGCTGTAGAGCAGCACAGAGCCAAGGGTTCAAATGCTGATGAATGCAGGGTCAGGATGATGTACAGATAGGAGTCTGTGTGGTCTGATGGTAGCCACAAACATGATATTCCCTCTGAACATGGTCAGGGTGAGGTCATTTCCAGAGAATGTGGTCACTTCTGGGGTTCACACTGCAAAAACAACACTGAAAAATGTCTCAGAAAAGCCTTGGAAAGCCACTTCAGAGAAGGGTAGGCAGTTCAGAACACTTAATTTGTCCAAGAAGAGGTCGAAGGAGCATTTTAACCACTGGCATGGCGGTGAGTTCCTGACGAAAGATGTTTCCTTGGTCTTCTGGACAAAAATTAAGGAAATTTCAATAGCTGAAAGGAAATGAGACAGGACCGTGTTAGGGCACATGGGACTTTTTGCACTGAAGGAGATGGATTATCTATGAGAAAGTCCTGCTCAGATCAGGGTGGCTTATCCCATCATATAAAGTGTTCAGAGCAGGGAGAGCAGGAGGATCAAGGCCAGTCCTGTGTGAGGCTGTGGGCAGGTGTGTATTGATGAATAACTGCTGGGTTTTGTGTCTACACCACCAGAAGCTGAATGTCCCCTCCGGCCTGTCAGTCACATCTCCTCACAAGCGTGGCTGGTTCATTCACCCCATGGGCAGCAGTGGGACCTTTCCGCTGTGGATGATGTTTGCCTCTGCCATCCCTGCCCTCCTGGTCTTCATTCTTATCTTCATGGAGACACAGATCACAACGTGAGTACCTCCCCTACCAACCCCAACTGTTACTAACCCCTAGGCAGGCAGGACCAGCATAAGTGCTGGTGGCCATTCACATGGAGATGCAACGGGCATCCCAGAGGAACAGTAGGGGCAGGATCTGGCCATTTCAGACTGTACCTTGGCTTCTCTAGTCATCTTTTGGCTCCCCTCCTGGCATGGGGTGTGGTGGAGACCTGCCTCAGCCAAGCACAGGAGGAAACTTCTAACCTGAAGCTGACAGCCATCGTCCCTCCCTCTCCTCAGCCATGTCCTTGTTATCCCCATGTGTGCTGTCTCCAGAGAGCGAATTGAATGTTGTCCCCAGCTGCAGTGCTGTCCCTGGGCACTGACCTGGGCCTGGCACTGACCCAGGCTCTGTTTTCCTTCAGGCTGATTGTTAGCAAGAAGGAGAGGAAGTTGCTGAAAGGCTCTGGCTTCCACCTGGACCTTCTTCTCATTGGCACTATGGGGGGGCTTTGTGCACTCTTTGGGCTGCCCTGGCTGACCGCAGCGACAGTGCGCTCCGTCACCCACGTCAATGCCCTGACTGTCATGAGCAAGGCCATTGCACCAGGAGAGAAGCCCAGGATCGAGGAGGTGAAGGAGCAGCGTGTGACCGGAGTGCTCATTGCTGCTCTTGTTGGTGAGTCTCTGCTTGGGTGAGGGAGGGAGGGGAGAGGTCAGGACCAGCCGTGTGCATCTGCTGGCAGTGTCCCTTCCCCACAGGCCAGCCTGTGCTCTGCCTGCTCACTGCAGGACTGCCCACACCTACCCCTTTGGAGCTTATTTTCCCAAGCAGCCCAGGACAGAGAGGAGGTGGGAGAGGGACGGAGGTTGAGGTGCCTTGTGGAGGTGCTGGCATGGGACAAACCATGCCCTGACTTCTGTCTGTACAGGTCTGTCCATTGTGATGGGGAACATGCTGCGGCAGATCCCACTGGCTGTGCTCTTCGGCATTTTCCTGTACATGGGGGTTACATCTCTCACTGGCATCCAGCTCTATGAGCGGCTGCTTCTGATCTTCATGCCATCCAAGCACCACCCTGACCACATCTACGTTGTCAAGGTGAGCAAAGACAGGTTGCAGGGAACCAGGTAATGAGGAGCAGAGGAAGAAGAGGTAGGCGAGGGGAGGATAGTGCTTTGCTAGAGTGATACTTGGCTTGGTGACCCTCCTTGGCTGCAGTTTGTGCTGAGAAGTAAGTGCAAGCCATGCACAGAGGTGGTACAGTGCTCAGGTAGCATGCCATTAGGCTGCACCCAGGAGTGTATTGCCAGTATATTGTATGGACAGACAGTTTATAGGAGTGATACATAGCTTGAGTGGATGAAGGGACAATGCACTGCCAGGTGGGTATGCTGCTGAGTCCCACAAGGGCTGATGTGTTATGGAGTTCTACCTCTCTGTAAAGGCAGGTAGAGCATGCAGCAGTGTTGCATTGCTGTACTAATCTATGCAGAAGGGTTACATTTTGACAGTTGGGTGTTCATTAATCTGTGTGGAAGGATAATGTGTTCTTAGACTGGATTTACCTCCTAGGTGAAGACCTGGAGAATGAATCTCTTCACCTGCATTCAACTGGCCTGCATTGTGCTGCTTTGGGTGGTGAAGTCTACAGTGGCATCCCTGGCCTTCCCTTTCGTCCTGATCATGACAGTGCCATTGCGACGCTTCGTGCTACCCCGCTTCTTCCACGACAGGGAGCTCAAAGCGGTAAGCAGATAGCTGTCTTCACAGTCTAGCTTGCAGCACTGCAGTGAGATTGAGGAGATTTGGCAGCCTCAAAGGCTGGGAGAACCTGAGCCAGCAAAGCCTTGGTTTTTCTTGCTATTATCTGAGGGTCTTTGCTCAACAGCAGTAGGTGGGTGAATGGTTTCCTTGGAGGTTTTAGCCCTGGGAGTGCAGTGTCAGATGGGTGGGCAGCCTAGGGCAAGGAAACACAGGTTCCTACCAGGCAGAGGCCTGGAATACAGATTTCCCCTTCCATCTTGTGGCTTGTTCATCAAGAGACACCTGAATTCCCCACTGAGCTAGCAGCATCACAGCAGAGCCTGTGGCTGCCTGGCACTTAAACATGTAACCACAGTGCCAGGGTGCTGGCAGCTCCTTGAGAGCTGGCAGCTCCTCTGCTGTTGTCAATCCTGAGCTCCTGTTGGAGAACAGCCTGGAGCAGCACCTAGGAGTGGGTGCTGCAAGCAGGGGAAAGGGGGGAAGCTGCAATGCTGGACCAAAGCCCCAGGCCTGGGGATGCATAGACGGGCATGAGGGTTTAAAAAAGGAGCCTGTTGGGAGGGGAAGGAGCAAGAGCCTTGCTTTTCCCAGCACAGCCCAGCTTCCTGGGTTGCTGTGTGCTGATCCCTCCATGCCAGGCTTGACCCCACACTGGGGCTGGCTGTGGCCTTCAGAGCCTGGTCTCTGCCTCTTCCCAGTTGGACTCAGAGGATGCGGAACCAAACTTCGATGAGGATGGCCGGGATGAGTACAACGAGCTGCACATGCCTGTGTGAGCTGGGAGCTGCTCTCCCCACTCATGGGACAGGCCACTCACACCTGCTCATCCCTCCTGAGAACTAACTGGAGACTTGCCATGAGTCAACGATCTCTTGCCTGGACCAACGAATGGCTGTTCCGTAGCCCTGCAGGAGGCAGCCCTGGATGTGGCTGCCCCATTGCTCGCTCAGCAGAGGCTGTGAGTCTCTCTCCTCTTGGACCTGGTGGGCTGAGAGATGCCTCTCACATCCCAAAGCTGTGTGGGCCCTCAGTGCCCTTGGGTCATGGGTCTGTCCCCTCCCTGCCAGAGACAGCCTGTGCCTGGTCTCCAGGTGGTAAAAGGGAACCGTTCCAGCTGGTGTCACTGCATCCCCCTCCACTACCATGAATCTTGGATGTCTCAGCGCCATGTGACACTGAGCACTCACAGAGATGGGCTAGAAGCTGCCTGTGGATGGCCAGTGGGCTTCTCCCAGGCCAGCAGTCTCCTTACTCAGCTGGGAGATGCCTTGCTCCTGCTCCCTCTGCCCCCTTCTAGGAGTGCTCACATTGGGCCTCTGCCACAGCCCCTGGCCCGTGGGGTTGCTGCAGCCTGGCAAACAGGCAAAGAGGGACAGGCACCCTGGCCCTGTCCTGCAGACCATCATCTGTGCAGTTACCTTCCCACATGACTGTTTTCAGCTCTTGCTTGGCATGGGAGAGGCTGTTAGCCTCCTCTCAATTTTCCCAACCTTATTCCCAAAGGCAAACTGCACCAGGAAGGAGGCTGGGGACAATCCTGAAGCCTTGAGTGTCTGCCCTCTTGCAGGAACTAAGAGGAGTCCTAAAGCTCCACTAAGATTGCAGGGGTAAATGCATCATATGGCTGCATCCCAGTTCCTGATCCCCACGTTCCTGTCCCTGAGAACAAACCATATTTAAGAAGCTATACGAGAGATGTAGTGCTGGAGCACAAAACAGTCGTTTGGGTCCCCTCCTTGTGCAGTGATGCACTGAGTCTGGCTCCCTGCAACCCTACAAGGAAGTCAGTGAAATCCCCAGCCCCAATTCTGCTGACATACTGAGATGACCGTTCACATCCAGTGGTTCCCTCCTAGTGGGAAGGAGCAGCATTTGATGTGCCCAACACTCAGCCCCCATCACCTCTGGGCAGCTCCAAACACAAAATCACAAGATGGGTCAGTGTGTCATCTGGTCCAACCTCTCTGCTCAGGTAGGGTCGTTCTAGAGCACATGGCACAGGACTGCATCCAGACAGTTCTTGAATGTCTCCAGTGAGGGAGAATCCACAACCCCTTTGGGCAACCTGTTCCAGTGCACGGTCACCAACAGAGTGAAGTTCTTCCTCATATTCAAGTAGAACTTCTGTGCATCACATCTTTCTGCCTGACAGGCCTTCCTCTGGGGTACCCCTGACCTGGCAGCTTTTGTTCAGAGCTGGTCCAGAAACTGCTTGATGGTGCCCTTACTGCCTTGGCAACTCCAAGGGTAGTGCCAGAGAGACTGGCACCCCAGCCTCTCCCTGATGCTTGGAGCTGGAGTGGTCTTCTGGAGGAAGCTGGGATGCATGCTTACCACTGGATTTCGGACAAGACATTGCCCCTATTCCCACTTACCAGCCTGGCTCCTGCGAGAGATGGTGGTTGCTTCATTACCGGGAGGGTCCGATGCCTTCCTTGGGAGGCTGCAGAAATATCCCATCAGAGAAAGAAGCCTCGCCCCACAGCAGGTTCCTGCCCACAGCCTGGCCCCCACCACAGGGCCCAGGGCGGAGAGACGAGTGTCTCTGTGTGTCTGTGGCCGTGTGTGTCCTGTCCTCCCTGTGTAGTGTAGGAGGCCTGTTGTTGCTGTGCATTGTGACTCCTCTGACTGTAGTGGAAACAGCTACACCAATAAACTCTTCACAGGAATTGTGCCTCTGGCTCAACACTTTTGTTTTGCTTGCCAATGGCAATAAATTGATTGAAATTCCCCAACACAAAACTTTCTTGCCCACTACAGCCAGTAAGGTAGCAAGCCCCAGCTGGAGCAAGGGCCGTAACCATGTCACTCACTACCAGCACGGATGTGGTTTTTCCATCACCATCATCAAGCAGACTGGTTACTGTGGGCCCAGCTAGAGCCCCCATTCTGGCTACTGGAAACAGGAGTCTGAGCCCCATATTTAGCCAGAAACACATATTCCTGCCTGCTTGCATCCATATACACGTATGCGCTCCTGCCTGTGTGCTCAAGAACACTCAGTGCCCATGTCCTTATGCAGTCTGTAGCCACATGCTGAATGGCAGAGCCATGTGCTGAGCGTGGAGGAAACTTCTCATTAACATGTTCTCTTCACGCTTTCTTTCCAGGCAGGAGCTGAGCCAGGTTCCCATGACCTGCTGGCTGCCCACAGCCCACCTGGTGATGGGCTGGGTGTCTTCCAGTCATGTTCTCATGGGTGCTGCTGCTGGGAGTAGACAATAGCCCCACCTCCTGTGGTCAGTCACGGGCTGCTCCAGGGACTGGCCAATGCCACGGGGAACATGGCACAGGGCTGAGTCTGCACAAGTGCAGGAGTGGTGACCATCCTTTCTGAGCTGGCCATGCTGTTGGGCAGGCAGTGCCTGGCCTTGCAGCATTCTCTCCAGGTCCTGGCAGCGCTGCTGAACCTGCGGAGGGCAGGCAGTGTGGGTGCCTGTGTCCTGAGCATCCCGATAGGTTGGATGGGAGTATCTAAGATCTGCAGGCTGCTCTGCCGTGTTAAGAAATGCTACCTCTTCCATTTCCCACTCCATGGTTCTCCTTCCTCACATCACATGGCTGCCTAACGGGCTGTCGGTTTGAACTGGAGAGGTTATGGCTGTACCCAGTTGCACAAGATCCATGTCTCCACCTGGATGTCCAGCCCTTCCCATGCAGCACCCGGGCCCACAGCAGTGCCCCACTCACCCCGGTGTGCAGACCAGGGAGCACAAGCAAAGTGAGCACATGCCCCTTACCACATCAATCCTCCGGAGGAGAATGGGCTTGACCTCTAGCTCCAACAGCCAGTCAACCTCCAGGATGCTATAATGGTACTCTTCTAGCTCCAGGCTCTTCTGCAGCTCCTCAGCTTGGGCAGCCTGGTGCCAGCGGTGTCCCCCCACCCATAGCTGGGCTCTGCCAGGGCCAGGCCAGCCCCATCCCCTCGCCCCGCTGCTGCAGGCACAGGAGGTGGATGTGCTGGGCGACGAGATGGGCCTGGGTGTGCAGGGCGGCCACCCAGTCCCCACGGTGCAGCAGGGTCAGCAGCTCCTCCCGGCTCTCCCGCAGCTGGGCTCAAAGCTCCCCAGCACTGCCGCCTGAGGGCTGCGGCGGGACCATGCGGTTGTACAAGCCCAGGGGAGACCCAGGCTGCTGGGGGGCCCTGCTGCGTAGTGGGGATTGTACAGTGCTGGGAGACAGCCCTGCTCTGCCCCATGCTGGTAGCTGCTGTGGCAGTGATGGTGGCAGGGAGAGGCTGTACCTGCTGCGGTGGAGACAGACCCACCTCTGGGCAAGATCTGCCGTGACCAAGCTCTGGTGAAAGACATCAGGGACCAGCCTCAAGACCTTCACAAAGGGCTCCACATCAGCAAAGCCACACAGGTCATGCAAGCTCTGGGGGCTGAAGACCCTCTTGCTGAGGGTCCCCCCCCTGCAGCAGCAGCCCCCAGTTACGCTGGTGGGCAAAGAGCTGTGCAGCCAGGTGGGGGATGGATGCCAAAGGAGACCGCTGGGTGGGGCAGGCAGCTGGCTCCTCATGCATGTATAAGTTCTCACAGAGTGGAACCACCACCCTGGTGTCGAACCTCTGTTTGAGTGTGCTCAGGTGGTGCAAGTAGGAGACCAGGCAGTCCACATAGCTGCTGGCCATGTCGGGGCTGGCTGAGCTGGGCTGGCAGTGGGCGAGCCTCTGCAGGTGCTGCCAGCTCTCCACCTGCCCCGAGAGACTCCGTGGCAGCACCAGCAGCAGCGCGTGGTACAGGCTGCATAGGTCAAAGCCCTCCTGGCACCACTTCACGTGCCTCACAAAGGTGCTGATCTCACCTTCAGGGGCAGAGTATAGGGCCTTCATGGGTGGCCACGGTGGTGGAGAGGAGGCAGCCAGGATCACAGCTTATCCAGATGGTCCTGGGTGCTGGATGTGCTGGGAAACACAGTGCACCAGCATGCGATGCAGGCAGGATTGCTGCGGGGGCTTTGGTTTGGGTCACATGTGGGGGCTCAGTCAGCAAACAGTTCTACCAAAGGCTGGTGTGCTGCTCGAAGGGTGGGACATCTGGCCAGCTCAAAAGAGTCAGTCCTGTTGCTCTGCTGGAGAAGAGACAGCAGGTGGGTGGGGAGGAGGGCAACAGGGATGAGCTGGGGCAGGAGGAGTAAGGGAGCTGCAAGGGGTGAGCTCCATGGGGTACCTCCACTTTTGTCAGACCAGAGGAGGAGAGAGAGGCTGCTGGGTGCTGCCACACCAGGAGCATGCTCTATCAAAAAATGCTGCTGCAGTATGGGGAGAGTAGCTGAGAGGCTGCCTGCAGACTTGGGATGCTCCTGCACTGGGGCTGGGGAGAATAGCCTGTATATCTCCAGGCCCCCTGTTTGCTGGGGGATGCTCTGGGATGGGACAAGTGTTCACTTTCTCCCTTATAGGGGACTCAGTTATGCCAGACCAGGACTGCACTCCTACCAGAAGTTTCTCCCACCTCTTTGCTGTATGGGAAGAGGTTTATCTTTACAAAAGCAAGCCTGTCCAGAGACTAAAAATAGAAGGTCTGTTTCTAAAACTAATCAGTTGTATTATTTAAACAATTGTATGTTTAAGCAAACTATTTGGATTTCTGTTTTTGTCACCTGGGTTCAAGTACACTCAAGCTATCTTCTCCAGTTATTTTTATTCCCTGCAGCCAGGAGGGGCTGGCACATCTCTGGCACCCATTCACGTAGCTGTATGGCTAGGAAGCTAAAGAAACTGCTGGTTCAGACCATTTCCACAGCAAAAACGTGAACCAGAGCCACTGGCAAAGTTTCCTCTTTCCCATGTGTCTGAAAGTCTTTGCCTGGGCTTTGGTGTCTGCTTTTCAGCCACCATTTTATTTTTCATTAAAATAAATTCTAAAAATCCTTTTTTCTCTTCCCCGTGAGGAGGGGTTTGTGATCCCTGCCCCTGGGGGGTGTGTGGGGCAGGTAACAATGGCAGGAGGCAGCAGTTCCTCACACTTGGCAGGGTGAGAGCGACGCTGGTTGCATTTGCCTTCCCCAATGCAAGTGTGTTTGTTTAGATATGAGTTGCATCAGTCTGGGGAGAGCAGAGGTGATGCTGTGGGGGATGATGGTTGCATGTGAAGCCCCAAGAGCAGCCCCAGCTCAGGGTTACTGGCATCCTGCTTGCTGTTGCAGGTGTTGAGAACCACCAGCAAGTACTGCTGAGCACCGGAGACCCTGCATATCCCTGCCATGGTCCCAGCCCCATGCTCTCTGTCTCCTTCTGCCCTCCACCCACCTCCCCTCCATGTCACCCTGAAGAAGGGACTCATCAGCCCCAGGAGAGGGTCGAGAGGAGAAAGGACCCAGAGGAGAAAGGGTTGAGCTGTGCCCTGTTGTCTGCCAGGGGAGGAACCTGCCCTCCCTGGGCACGGACACAAACCTTCCTCCCCATGGGAACGGCAGGTTTGGACATGTTCCTTCATGCTGGAGCCAGCCTTTCCCAGAGCCAGTTGCTAGGCCCACAGGCATTGCCACAGAACTACAGGGCAGAGATGCAGATCTCTTCAGCCCCTCTCCCTTGCATAGGTCATCGCAAAAGACTTTTTTCTTGCAGGGATACCTGAATCCAGGTTTGGATAGCATGTTTCTTCAAGTCAAGTGAGTACTCCTGTAATTTGTCTGGCCTTTACTCCTTCACCTTGGGCGGTTCACTTCCTGCCTACTGCCCTCTGCCCCTATCCCGTCCCTCCCAGTGCATCCTTCCCTCTGGCTGTCTGAGGTGTCTGTGCTGGGACTGCTCCCCAAAGGGACTCTTAGCAGCAATGAATGAGGACAGTGCTGGGGCAATTCTTCTGTGTCCACACAAGGTTCCCCTGTCCAGGTGCACACTCTCGGCTGGGGTGCGCCTGTTCACAAGCTGCTGTGCCTTGCTCTGCAGAGATGGCTCACGTGAGCTCATGCAAAGAGGGGCAATGCTGCTGTGAGGTGGGGATGGGGAAGGCTCAGCCTGAGCTCTGAAAAAGCTTCTTCCAAAAAGAAACCAAAGCTTCTTCTGTGCAGGGAGCAGCAAGAAGGTAGACTGGCACCCATGGGTGTCCTGACCTTCTCAGAGGGGACCATGCAGGAGCCAGAGCAAGGAGGAATACTGAGCATCAGTGCTGCACAACATCTCCCATCTCTCCTGACACTTTGTCCTGTGACTTCCTGGGCTGCCAGATGTGATCTTGCTGCTGAGCAGGATGGGAGGGTAATCCTCTTCTCGTGTTTTCTGCAGAGAAGGGGGGACCTTGCGATCTCTGCTGCAGGAGTGTCCCTGGAGAATGGCCCCCCCTTCCAGTATGCAGAATATAGAAACGTCACTGGGGATAGGAGAGGCTGGGGAGCAGCTGGCTCCTTCTGTACCAGGCTCTCATCCTCAGTAAAGTCAGATGGCCAGATGCTGGAGCCAGCTACTGGTGCTCTGAACTGCAGCTGCACTCCCTTTTCAGCCCTGGAGGTGTTAGCACAGCCTTGTCTGCTTCTTGGGTTTACTAGTCCAGTTTTCAAGTTGCCTCTTGGGGACTTATAAGGGACAAGTACAACAAAACAGAGCAGAGATTGGCATCAGTTTGGCTGCAGATGCACAGAGAGTAGAAGAGGTCTCTCCTTCAGCACAGAAATGATTTTGCAGGTTGAAGCAGTGCAGGCAAGATGAGGAAGAGTAAATGGCTCCAGTTACCAGTGCCCATCAGCAGACATCAGCCACAAGGAGGGTAGTGGTATGACACCATTTAACCTCCTTGCTTGCTTGCCTGGGTTGCTGGTCACAGTTGGTAACAGAGAGCTCGCAATATCTGGTAAACAGCCCAGTCTGGGAAATGCCTGCACCACAGCTGCCTGACATACTTTCTACAGTGTGAATCCTGTAGTAATGGTATCTGTGAGCAAAGCCCTGCTTATACATTCAGTCAAGCAGAATCCACAAGGCTGCTTGTAGCAGAATCATCTGTGACCTCCACAACAGCATCATGCCATTAATAGCAAGGCTTGGTCTGGGTCAAACAAAAGCAGGGCAGACTTAATAGGAGAGGAAATGAGGTGGATGCGCTTGGCTGGCCTCATCCACACATGCTCCTACTGTAATTATAGCCTTGTGCAGCTCAGCTCCTTCATTCAGCAATCTTGCCGCCAGGACTGTATTTCCCATGACCGAGGTGTAAAAGCCACACAAAGATACATTTTGGCCCCAAGCGAACCAGCAGCAGCACAAAGAGGGCAGAGGCAGGGAACTTCAGCTTGTTGCTGCCAGGAGCTGAACGTGTGGCCTGGGATGTGGCAGGGAAGGGAAGGAAGGGTTGGGCTGAGGGAACAAGACCAGGACCGCTATCCACAGAGAAAGCTGGAGATACCTTATTATTAGTCTGTCAGCACAGCCAAGTGCAGATGGGGCTGGTAGAAGGTCCCAGGTAATGCTGGCCCCAGTGATGCAGCTCGGGAGGGTACTTCAGAGGCCAAGGGGTGGCACATGGTCATAGTGGGAGGAATGTTCCCAGCATCCACCGTCTGGGACCATCTGCTCCAGCTCTCTGCTCTTGTGTTCAAGCTGAAAATGAAGATGACATCCTGTTTTCCTGACCTACAGAGAAAGGGCGGCCCTGAAGGGCATTCCTGTGGCTGGATGGGATAAGATGCTTTTCCCACTGTGATCAGACTAAGCAGGGATGTAGCCACCCTTGGCCTGAGCTCTGTAGTGCATGGGTGCAGCAGTGCACATTGCAGTGAGGCAGGCTTGCGGCTGATGCTGGCTGAAGTGAGACAGTAGCCAGCAGGGTGCCCAGGACAGACAAACACTTCCTACCCCACACTGTCACCCCCTACGAGGAGTGCTCCCCCTCATGCTCCTGCGCTCTGGGGGAGCAGGTGCCGCAGTGCTTGGTGTGACCCTGTGAAAGTGTCTCCAGACATCCTTAATCACATTCCTCTGGAGCAGGGACACATCTGGTACAAACATGATCCTGTCCCCAAGGAGCCCGGGCTAATTCCTGTCGCAGAGCCTCAGAGCAGCCCTGGGCAAGGAGAGCTTCAGCATGGCTTTGATCATCACCATCATCACCTTGCAGGGGATGGGGCTGGAGGAGAGGTCCCCAGCTTTGTGTGCTGAGTTGAAGCAGTCCAAGCCTGAGCTGGCCTGGCCAGACTCTGCCCAAGTCTGAGCTGTGGCCAAGCTACCCACAGGCTGAGAATGGGAGAAGGGGGAACTGTCATTTTCAAGAGTTGATTTGTAAGGTGATTTCAAGGAATTGTGAAAGTGGAACAGGGAGAGAGCCAGAGCTGCAGAGCCACTGTGCACCCTACCATGTGTACTGTGTGTCCCCTTCCCTTTGCATGTGTGCAGTCTATCTGAGGAGAGTGCCTCGGCATCTGGTGGTCTGCCAGGGTCTGGCCACGGGCATCACGTTTGATTTTTGGTTCTCGGTAGTTCTCCCCCTTTGGAGAAGGGGTACTCTCCTGGCTGTCCTGTGTTTTGGGCAAGGGGGTTTGGTAGCCCCAGCAAAGCAGCAGGGCCTGGCAGTGGGGGCTGCAATGGTGGCAATGCATAGCAGAGCATGGGTGCCCTCCTCCTGAATCTGTGCCTCCCTGTGCCCTCGGCTGGGTCCAATGTACTCTGGCTCTGCTGCTGACTCTCCCAAATGAGATCATCCCAGGAATGATGGTGGAGGAAATGAGTCCCTTACTCTACGAGTGCAGCTCTGATGAGCCACTGGGGAGGTGGCACCTGCAGCCAAGGTGTCACAGCTCATTCTCTCACAGGCAAAGGGAGAGCAAGTCTGGCAGATGCTCACCACCCGCAGTGGGGGCATGCTGGCCTGCCCACCTCCCAGCCATGTGCCAGACCCGTGGCAGAAGAGGAAATTAAGATATTGTCTGGTGTCCAGGAGGAATTCCTGCCTCAGCTTGTTCCTGCCAGTCCTCTGCCGACCTTCCCTCAGTGTGGAAAGCCCAGCAGGAAGCTGACTCACTGCTGCTGCCACGGCTGGGTGCGGGGCCCTGCTGCCTGCAGCACCAGAGGGCTGCTCCTTTCATGGATGCAGGGATAGCTCATTACCCAGACTCACAGGCATCTGTCTGCCATGGCTCTCCTCTATCAGAACCCAGGTCTCTGCTGACAAAAGAAAACAGCCATGGCACCCTGATTACTGTGCCATCTGCAGCTGGGCTGCAGGAGGGCTGGGAGTTCACTAGGTTTGTGACATTGCTGCCAAACACAAGAGCAGCACTGCTGTGCCAGGCTTGGGGCAGGAGCCCTGAAGGGGAGGGAGGAGGGCAGACTGATGGGCTAGAGAGGGGTCCTGGGCTTGTCGTGCATAGTGGGGCCCATGCAAACCCTTAATGATTTCTTTGTGCTCATCATGTTGCTGATGTATCTAATAGCTCCTGTTGAGGTGCCAGATGGGGTGATGGCAGTGTCTGGGCCAGCTAGTGATAGCGAGTCAGCAATCACCTACTTATCAAGGCTCTGTGAAGAAGCAGATGGTTGTAGCCACCCCTTCCCCAGGAACAGCACCTAATGCTAGTTAGGAAGCAGTTCAGACATTGCAGTTTCCAGATGGGCAGTATGAATGTAGGACTAATGCTTTAATCCTGTAACAGAAAAGAACAAATATCAGGTGTAAGTTTCTTGTCAAGATTCTTGCCACCTTTTTCTACCAGACTGAGAGCACAGTCACCAGTGCTCCCTTTTTGGAATCCAATGTTTACTGACTGAATACTTTGGAAAGTTACGTTGTTCTAAGGACCGAGTCAAGCCACCTTCTACTTCCCTCTTAGAGGGTGTCATCTGACAGTGTTAATAGTAAAAACCTTGCTTTTTGAAAGGTAGGACTCTTACTTCACCCTGGATGACAGGAACCATGGCCAAAGTTTCTCCTGAGAAGCCTGGGAGGGGAAATCTGGTGCTGGAGATGCCTGCTGGTGGAAACTGCTGGCAGGCAGGCAGGCAGACAGAGGAGAAACGTGATGCTCAACTGTCCTGTAGTTATGAGCTGCCAGATGACCAGCCAGAATGGAGAAGCTGAATAGCCAAAATTGTCTACAGAAGCAGCAATGGTGGAGGAACTGTTCTCCTGGGAGGAGAAAGCTGGCTGTGGCAGAAACAGCCCGACAACAAATGTGTGGCTTTAAGGAGGACTGTCAAGGACACATCACTGTGGGTTGATCTAATCCCCTTCTCTAACACAGTAATTGGCCTTGTGGATAGAAGTATTAGATGTGAGATAAGGACTGCTGTTAGGCTTCTGGCGCTGTCTTGCATGATGTTTTCATAAGGCAGGGAAAGTGGTGTAGATTAAACCAATCCAGCACAAGTACAAAAGAGGCTGGATAGTCATACCCAGGACAGCTCTCAATGACTTGCTATCAAAACGGAAGGACACATTGACAGTGACTCATATATCAGGAAACTTTACCCAAAGGTCCAGACAGTGAAGGTGGAAGAGTGGTGGGGGTGGTCATCACAGGTTAGGTGGCGGCTGAAGTCTTGAGGCAGGTGTTGGACAAGATACTGTCATCTACCTCAGAATGCTCTCTGTGTTTTAAGTAGTTAAAAATCCCACATTGTTAACCAGAATAATAATAATTTTAAAAAGCCTTCCCCTAGCCCCTTCCATTAGATCCCTTTTCTTTCAGAATAAAGAAATAATTTCTGACCGCAAGGAATACCTTCATAGTACACTTGTGAACTATGATCTGGCCACACTTCCATCTGTGGCCAAGTTCTATCTTCAAACTGTGATCTGGACAAACTTTGCCCAATCTCTTGCCCTTCACCAGCTGTTCCAGATCTCAGGGACATCATTCTGAAGCTCTGTCAGGATTCCTGTTAACAGTCTGCTGAAGAGAACCCCAAACCCAAAATGTTTGTTATTCTGGATGACATCAGCTGCCCATACAAAGGTCCACACGCGGCTGCTGTGGCTGCGTACAGTGGTGGTCCCCCATCCCTGCTGCGCGTCCGTGGGTGACACCGGCCTCTCGGGCCTCCCCCACCCCAAACCCTTCTTGGCACCTCACTCTCGAGGTGCGGGATGCTCCCCAGACAGTCTCACCCCGCTCCTAAACGCTCCGGCACGGCGCCGTAGCTGCCGCAGCGGCCGCGCTCCCCGCGCCCCGGGGCGGGCGGAGCGGGGCGGAGCGGGCGGCCCGGCCGCTCCCG
>VYXB01006058.1:494217-641355 GCA_013397135.1 Pachyramphus minor
CGGATGGAGGCCGGCCGGCAAGGTCGGGTCCTGGGGCGAGTCTGGCACCGGGGTGCCGCGCCCCGGGCCAGGAGCGTCCCCGGGGCCGTCGGATGCTGCGCTCCCCGCGGGCCTCGCCGCGCCCCCGCTGCCCCCGGCGGGGGGCGGCACCGGTGGTCCCGGTTGCACTTTCTCTGGAGCGATGGGATGCGGCGGGTTTTGTCCCCGAGCGCTCCCCAGCCCACCGCGGCACCGGGCAAGTCCGTGCGAGGGGCTGAAGGGGCTGCGGGAGCCGGAGCCCGAGCGATGCGTGGTCCAGGCAAAGCCGGCCGAGGGCTGCTTGCGGGAGGAGAGGGTTTGTCGCATGATAGTCATGGCTGCCCAGAGCCGGCTCTTTAATCCTCTGGAGCGACTTCAGGGTCCGGAGCCTTCTCCTGCCTGCGTGTGCATGTCACGGCGCGGCTGTCGGCCGGGGCACCGGGCCGGTGAGGGGCCGGACAGCGTTCGATGGGAGTCCCCTGCCCCTCTGTGCTGCCTCCCAGTCATTGTAACGCCGGCGAGCAGAACGGCTGCTCCGCAGCCGGACTCGTACCTGTTAGTCGCGGGCTCCGGTCCCCGCCTGGCCGCGGTGCCCTCGCCGATGTGCACACAGCCGTGCGGGGCACTGTGCTGACGGGGGAACGAGTGACTGAACGCGAGGGGCCAGGTGCCGTGCACAGCCCGGATGCCCCGAAATTCTCTCTTGTCCTTTCACTTGCCTGAGCGTGCACAGGTTTGCAGCCCAGCCCGGTGATGCCTTTGGTTGTGAGGGGCAGATGGGTGCAAGGCTGGGGGAGCTCTTGCTGGCACCATGAGTGACAGTGGGTGCTGTGTGGCACTGGCAGTGGGCACGGTAGGCACTGTGGGGTGACAGGACCATCCTAAGGTCTGGGTCTGAGGTCTGGAAGCCTCCTGTTTGGGGCAACAGACATCTGCTCCTCTAACCCCCGGATGGTTTCCAGGTTATTAACCCCAGTGACTGCGAGTCATGGGTGCGGTGGGGAGCTAGCAGTCCCTCCGGAGCAGCCCGTAATCGGTGGGCTGGAGCAACTGATGGGCTCGGGCCTGCCCCCTCCCTGGTGAAGCACTTTCTTTATCAGAACAGATGTTTTCCCAGATCTGGCCCCAGCGAGGAAGGAGGGGCTGCCCTGGGGCTGTGTGGCTGGAGCTGCCCCGCAGCATGCGCAGCAGCGCATCGCCCAGCATCCTTCAGCCATTAACTGATTAACCTGCTGCTCCTGGAAGCCTGGGCCATCTGTATCCAATCAGCTGAAGGCCAGGATTTCTCAAAGGGCCATTTCACCAGAACATTTTTGCCCACCCCTCTGTCAGGAAGAACCTCCCGGCCTCTTGCAACAGAAGTAGCCACCAAGGAGCCTGAAGCACCTGATGGGAATGGGAGGCTGGAAAGGGGGATGCCCAGAGGTGCATGTCTCTGCAAGTAGCACCCATCAGAGAACTGCCTGCTGTGTCCAGCTCTACTTGTCTGGCCATGATTCTGCCATTATCTAGAGAAACAGGGATTTCCAGGGAAGGACTCAGGGACAGTCCTGAAGCTAAAGACTCTTTAAAAAGAGTCCCACATCTATTGTAGGTCACAGGCTGGAGGGCTGGGGTGAGCATGTACAGGAAAGCATCAGGCTTTGTTTAGCAGGAAAGGCCATGGGGGTAGGAAAGAGGGAATGCTTCCCCAGAGCGGGAATGTTTGGCATTTGCTGCACCCCAGCCACTCTTCCTCTTTCTCCACGGGGGTTCTTGGTGGGAGGGAAAGCCTGAGTAGAAGGGAGTTGCTTCACCTCTTTCTGCAGCAGCAGCAAATGAGCTTGTCCCAGGGGATGCATGTCATCTCTTACAATGAATAGCTTAAACCCCAGCATGCTGTTGGTCTTGCCTTAGCAGGCTCCCATGCTGTGCTTGCAGCATTTAGATACCGCACTCAGCAGTGTGATCAGTATCTGGGGTTAGGTGGGGATGCCGTGGGTCTTCACAGCTCCCCTGGTTCCCCCTTTGGCAAGCTGGAGACCAAAGAAGTTTCTAGTCTTTGAAGTTTATCTATGATAAGTGGCTTAGTGATGGGTTCAACCTACTTATCATCCAGGCTCTGCCAAGGGGGGAATAGTTTTGGCCAGTTGTGGAATAGTTTTGGCCAGTTGTGCCAACTTGACACTACTGAAGGGATTCCCATGTGCCATGCCCTCCTCTGCCCGCAGACCCCAGAGACAGTGAGCTGGCAGGGTGTGTGCTGCCACCACTCTTCCCCTACAGTGTCCCAGGTGGGCCAGATTGGAAAGCCTTCATCTTCAGCAAGTGTACAGCACAATGATGTGTGCCTCTGCCACCTGAGGTCTGCTGTGCAGCATGTCTCAGAGACGTGATGGATGACGCCTTTGCTCCAGACAGGTCTGAGTGGAGGAGCCGAGACAGTGTGTGTGCTCTGCCATCTCCTTTCTTGGCTGCTGCAGCAAGTCCTGTGCCCAGGCAGGGAGGAGGGGCCCTGGAGGCCAGGGCTGTGGCATGGTGAGAGATGATGGTTTCCTTGTGTGTCTAGAGTGCGGGCAGGATGTGGGGTGACACAGAGGATATGACTCGCTGTCCAATTCTCCCCCGAGGAGCAGGAATGTCATGGCCAGAGTTAGAGGCATTTCTCCCATCCTCTCCTTCAGTACTCCAGTTGGAGTGACCAGCCAGCACAGTCCCATTGTCAGCCTGCACTGACCAGCAGCATCCAGTGGAGTCACTGGTGGCGTTCTCCTTCTCACATGCCACTGGCCTAGAAGTGCTGACATTTTAAGCATTTTTCTTGTTGCTCTTGCAACACGAAAGACAGTTTTCCTCATTGCTCTTTCGGTGAAATCCAAAGCTTTTCTTCTGTGTTGTAAAATAAATCCCCTGAAGTTCTTAAGCTTTCTGACATGCGGAGAAAAAGGCAGGAATTCTGTGCTCATGTCCTGCATGGCTGTGATGGTCAGAACTGTCGTCTCTACAGCTGTCATGGTCTTCACTTACTGTTCCCCATCCTCCCCATCTTTCTCTGACTATAGCCATTTTCTTCTTTTGGCCTGGGACATGTGGCATGGAGGTAGGGAGAGGAGCCATTTCCCCCAGGGGCACATGCAGACCAGGAGGGAGTCTCAGAGTCAAGTCCGTGGAGGAGCACAAAGGTTACCGAGTTGCCACCATGTGTGCATCTGAACTGCTTTCTTGGCCCCAAACTGAGGTGGGAAGCAGGCAACTCTCTCAGGTTTCTTTTGGCGTGGCAGCTTTGCCTCACCTGCTGACTACTGATACAAGTGGGAAGTGCCTGGCAGCTTCACAAAGCCACCACTGAGTCTGAAGAGTGTGGCCCTTTGCCAACCACAGGACACTCAACTGTATTCACTGTCCTTCACGTGTTTAATGGCTCCTTAGTCTCAGTGTAAACTCATGTGTAAACATTTGCAGGCAGGGTACATGGGTAAGGAGAAGAACTGAAGGGACTTGACAGTGAAAGCATCTTTGCAGTTTGGAGCCTGCCTGATCCATGCGTGCAGCAGATACAGGACTGGTCTGATTTTTGGTTGCAATGCGATTCTCACCAGCTTTGGGCTCTTGGTGGAAGCTGTCTGGCGACATCATTCAGAGACCAATGTCCCCAGAGAGTCAAGATTGTGCTGGGTGGAAAGGGCTTGTACGTGGCATGCTGGATTAAGTTTCTCAACAGCTTGGTTTGCCCTTCCCATGCTCCCTGCAGTTAGGAGAAGGTGGAGTTCCTGTGAGAGAGGAGCCTGGCCGGATGTCCTGGAGAATCTATCTAGAGACTCTTGTCTGAGATGAGGGAAATGGGTCAGCTGACTTGGATGACACTGACCATGAGTGATGTGCTGTCTTCTCAGATGAAAGTGAGCTGAGTCCCCATGTGTTAACAACCATTGGCTTAGGAAAATGCCATCTTGGAAAGGAAAGGTACATAGAGCATCATCTTCTTTATCAGTAAGGCTGTTCTTTAAAGGAGTATTCCAACAAAGCCTCTCTTTTCCCATCAGGAACATGTGCTTTGCCAACTTTCCATGACAAACTCCTCTTAGTCTACTGAGAGTATTATGACCTGATAGAAAAGAGGACCAAAGAGATCGGGAAGAGACAGAAATGCTGACTATTACATCCATCCTGCGTATGTAATGTCAATTACATACGTCCTGGGTATGTATGTCAATACACAAAGAGCAACCCCTCTCTGTTTAATTAGTCACAGTAGTTCAGCTAAAAAGAAGTACCACTGTCCTTGAAGATATCCATGGGACTAGTGTAGCATGGATATTCTGAGACGCAGAATCATCTATCCCAGCTGCATCTCCCCCAAACCATTCGGAGTGATAAAGAGGCAGATGTAGGACACAAGGTTTCGACTGACGTGTTCTGGAGCAGAAATTGCAGGGAAGAAAGCTCTTGTGCCAAAGGTGACATGAAGAAGTGTCTGGTGGAAGAGAGAGAGTCCTGCTAGCTCCCTCCTTAGGGCATTCATCTGTAGCCAGGCTGCATGAGCTGCGACCTTGTCAGATCCCATCAGCAGCAAGAGGGCTGGCGCAGGCTCTCGATGAGAGTCCCCATGTGAAGGATGCCAGGTTGCCCTGGGCCAGCCTCCAGCTGCCCCATCATGGTCTCCAAAACCACCTTGTTCTGCTCTGGTTTCACTTCTTGCCACACTTTTATTTAACGTAATAATCACAAATGTTTCTCAAATTTTTTTTGCCATTTTGCTTTAAGGAGAATCTGCAAACTATTTAAATGTGATCATTAAGACTGAAACTTGTGAGAGTCTGGGTTTCCTGGTTATCTTCCAGTTATCCTAAACTCTGCAGTTCTGCCTCCTCATTTCCATCTGAGACTGCCCACAGTTCAGCAGTGCTGTAGAGCCAAGTCCCAGGAAAAACACCTACGGATGGCCTGTCTGCCATGCAGCACTTGGCACAGTGTCCAGGGAACTCTGAGGTCCTGTCATTACAAATGGAATAATTATCACAGCAACTGAACTGGTGGAGTTGCCTCTGACAGGTACAGTGATCTACATATTCAGTGAGAAGGTGGAAATTAGAGTTCAGACCAGGGCAGGTATTAGTCCTGTTTATTCCTCTTACCCGTGTCTTGAGCCAATGATGAAGATTTGGCTGAATCACACTTTCTGGAAAGGCTTCCTGTTTCTGGAGGTTCTCCCGCTTTTTGCAGTTTCTTCAAGTGGTTATGCAACCTTGTTTTAAAATAAATCCTGCTTCATTTCTAAAGTGTCTGACAGATCCATCCGTTTTTGGGTCCTACTTTTCTTCTGTTTCATGAGAGTCGCTTTGTCCCAAATAATTTCTCTGTCTGCAAAAAATTATTCTCTGTCACCAGGTTGCCTCTGGGTTGCTGGCAAAGGTGAGCCAGGAGGTAGGAGAGCAGGGGTCTCAGTGCTGCTGACAGCCATGTCCTCTCAGCAGGGTGTGGTTAGTTGAAGAGGTGAGGTTTGCAGCCCATGCTGGGCCACACACTGCTCCCCGCTATCAGTGTCTGAGCTAGATAGGGCAGCCTTAGCCCTGGCAAATCTACATAATGACATTAACATTTTCACAAGTACTTTTGCACTACAAGGGATATTTCTGAATAGGGAAAATGACTGAGCCTTTTATGTTTTATCTGGAAGGCTTCTTTCTCACTTAAAGGAGAAGTAAGCAGTAAACTTCCTTACTCCTGCTTATACATCCCAGACATGCATCAGCTCTTGTTTCAACCACATGTCCTGGGAGTTTTTGCTGAGCAATTCACAATCCTCTTGGGGTCTGTGACTTTCCAGAAGACATTCCTCTGTTTGAAGTGCTCCTTGCATTCCTTCTCTCCTGATGATGACCTTTCAGTTTGGCTGTACTTTAATCCCTCTTTTTTCAAACAAGTGGGCTGTGGAATCCACATTGCGCTGATGGTCTCATCCTTGTGGGTACTTACTTATCTACCAGATGTTGGCATCTGCTAGTACTGTCAGTACTACTTTTGATTTTACATCCTTGATGAGAATACGAAATAGTACTGACCCTGTCACTGCAGACATCTTTTAGAAACTGCCTCAGTTTTGGTTTTCCCCCTGCATAACAACAGTTTTGCGATCCCTTTGCTGCTGTTTGCTCAAGAACTGACTTTTACTAGAATACTGTGTTCTACATGAGCAGTACCAGGACAGTCAATCACTGTCCTATTTATCTCTTATGCTTGGAGGCTGAGGAAGGAGTCTTTTTGACTACACTTCTTTCAACATGTTGACTGACACTGGACAATGATCAAAGCCAGAGTATCCTTAAGATGAAACAGCTGAGAGCAAAACCTCTGTATTTTCCCTGGGGTCCTCAGACTAAGCAAGCCATGATTACTTGGGATAATCCTTCTATCACTCCCATTTAGGCTCTGACCCTTTTAATCCCTTGGAATTTCCTCAGCGTTACCAGACATATAAAAAATTAATATCAGTTGGTGAGCAACTCTATTGGTCAGATCTCTGGGAACTCTTGGACCTGTTGATTTTTAAAATGTTTTATGTCCTTTCCATTTACTAATATATGGGAAAGCACGTCAGTATCACAATGTGATGCAAGAGGGGTGCTTTCCAGGGATGTTTGTTAAAAACTTTTGCATGTCTCCATCATTACTCATAATACTGCCATCCACATCTAGTAACTGGATCCTGCTACTAGCACACATATGATTATAGTTAGTAGCATCCAGTGATTTTAGAAAACAGTGAAATATGGACTCATCTGTCTTCACTGTCTTCCAACTTCTTTTTTACATGAGTTGTTTCCCCAGTTTTTCCCCACATTCACTCTTATTTCGGATGGACTGACAGTGTATCCCATCTCAGAGGCACTCCGCTTGCTGTCTGTGTGGTGTTTGAGGGAAGGACAATCAGGACGATCAAACACCAGGAAAATGTCTCAAGTGAAGAGTTTAGAGAACCTGAGATTAGTTTATTAGTGAAATGACAAATAGGGGGAGACATGGCAAAAGAGCAGAAAATAATGGATGAGACAGAGAAGGTGGATTGAACTCCTCTGTTCCTCTACCTCTGACTGCAAGAAAAAGGGATTTTCTGCTTCGCAGTGATGAGACTGGTTTAAAAGTGTATATTTCTTTATAATGTGTGAGTATGTGGTGGAACTCCAGAAGGCAAGGAATTATTGAAATAAAGGTTGTGGCAAGATACAAAAAGTTATTGGACATAATCCCAAATTATGCATAAATGTTGCAGAAGAAATACTGTTTCAGGGCTCTCATCTGAGATTTTACAAAAGGCATTGCATTGTGGCTTCTTGAGGCACGATGCTGGAGCTGGTGTGTCTGTGACAGAGGCATGATGCTGGAGCTGGTATGTCTGTGACAGACTGCTGTAGCCTCATGGCTTCCTGAGGCCCTGATCTCTAGTCTGTGAACCTTGAAGATTTCTTGACTGTTCACCAGCCCAGCCTCACCCTTGAAGCCATAGGCTGAATTTGAGAGAGGGAGGGAACTGCAAGCAAACTGTGTCACTATGTATTTGGTGGCAAGAGGGAGAGGAGACCCAAAGCAATGTCCCTGTTGAGAGCAGGGCAGGAATACCTTTTCTCTTGCTCTGTTTGGAGCTGCAGGTTGGTCAGTAACAGTTTTGCTAGGGTCAGGCTGGGCTTTAGCACATGCCATGTTGCCTCCTTTCTTTCAGGACTACAGAGGAGATGTGGGAAAGCCACTGTTGCTGTGATGTGACAGGGAATACACAGCTGTAGATATCCATGTGAGTAACATGCCTAGGGAACAACATAGTTTTAATTCAAGTTTTAGGTGGGGAAGAGCTCATTGAGAAGTCAGTATGAACTTAACTAAATTTAGTTAAGTTTTATGAACTAAATTTAGTATGCATTTTCAAGGCTGGTGAGAAGTTCTCAGGCAGTTGCAAAACCCTGTGGGACTGTTGCTTCAGCTGAGAAGGGGAGTGACTTCACTGCCCCAGTGGAATTGCAGGGGGCAGCTCATCTTAAGCTGAGCCTTGAGAGAGCATACAGTGAAGTCACACCTGCCTCCTCTCTGTGCACCCTATGCTTATGGCAGAGGGCAGGCCTGAAGTATGTAGAAACGGTTGGGGATTCACTCCCTCCACTCCCATGGAGAGGAGTTGGTGTGGTTGCTATAGCTGGGTAGTTGCTTCTTTGAGAAGATCAAGAATTACCTCCAAGGACCAGGCATTTCCTGGGAGATATTTGAAGCTGGGAGATGTGCTGGAGAGTGAGAAGAGAAGCTGTGCAGCAGCCAAACTGAGGGAGCAGAGAGGAACAGAACAGATGGGAGGGGGAGGCGAAAGGGGAGTGGGAAGCAGTGCACGTATATCAGTGACCAGAAGTGACAAACTGCTCTTAGATGATTTAAAATGCACAAACCTTTTCCTGATACTGCTATTCTGCAAAGCTGCTGGCAGACTGAGGGCTTTGCTCCTTAATTAGTGAGGAATGGGGCTGCTAATTGGCAAAATTAGAATGAGTCATGGGCTCACTCTAGGCTGCAGCTCTGGAGCAGCAGGACCTATGGCTGCAGTTTGTGCTCAGCTCTATGAGTTGTGCTGGCTTGCAGAGGCTGCCTAGGCTCAGTGGGCTGCTGTGTGGGAACCATGAGACTGGACAGGTGCAATCTAGTCCCTTTTTGCTCTACAGTGTGTCATTGTTGTCCCTTACAAGAACTAGACTTCTGTTTCTGTTACCACTGCTGCTGTTGAGGTTTTGTCCCTCTTCTCACCTGTTCCACATTGGTTCTACCAGCTGAGATGTTGTTGCTTCTGTCTCTCTTACCTGTGGCCTCCTGGGGTGCCCCTCCCTTTCAACAGCTGGTCCAGGTTTTGCTGATCAGATATAACCCAGGAACTGATTGTATGGCTTCATTTCAGCCTGACATCAGAAAAACAGCAAGGTTGCATTCCTTACCATATGGGTCTAGGGTGTCAGGGACTCCCCCTCCTCACCAATACTATGTCCATTAGCTAAGGCTCTTTATATCTGTCCTATCACTTATTCATGATCATCCAGATCAATCTGTTGAAAAGTGCATTTATTGAAACCTGATTCTGGCTTTGTCTGGACTGCAAGGGCCTTTCTAGCCCAGTCTCTGCCTTGTGGTTTACAACCGCAAAGCCCACTGAGGAAAGAGAGCTGGCATTGCACAGTGCTGCAAAGAGAGTTTTCCAAGCCTAGGAGTGTATGAATCCATCGCCAGGAAAAACACAAAAGCTTGGATGCCCAATATCCACTGAACAGCCTCATTGTGCTAGGACGACAAAGGTATGTTATGTATATAGTACTTACAGCTGAAAACTTCTAGCACGTATGTAGATTTTTGTCTCAGACTCTCAGTGCAGAAAACATTAAAAACATCCCGTAATGGAAATAGCAGATAACTCTATGCTTGTTTCATACACTGAAAGGTGTCTTCCTACGAAAAGTGCTTTTCGTCTCTGAATAACCCCGGGAAAATTGATGCAGCCATTCTGCTTGTAGTCCCTACTGAGCATGTTACTCCTGGGAGTTTTGTAGGTTTGTGCAGAAGGAGGAAGGGGATGTCTGAGTGCACTCAGAGAGAGGCAGCGCTGCTTTCTCATCAAATTCATCTGGGGCAGCTAATTCCTGCTTGTGCATGGGAAGAGGCCGTTTCCAGAAGAGAAAGGACATCCTGGGAGATCATGAAGATTCAAGGGTAGTCCAGAATACAAGAACAGGATATGATAACTTGTTTCTGAAGAGTGGTACAGTTGCGGAGTAGGGGCTTTCTCATGTCAGTCTCTGAATGTGCCTTGTGCTGGGTTGGGAAGCTCTGGAGAGGCCAAGCCACCTGCAGGTACAGAGTTCTGTGTCTTGGTCTCTGGAGCTTACCTTGCTGCCTTCAGTAGCTAAATAAACTGATGAGGAGGATGTAGCTGGTGTCTACACACTCTATCTTAATGCCTACTGCAGCAAGGGTTGTACACTGCTCTCTGCCTCTATGCCCATTCCCTGGGTACATCACGCAAGATCTCCCTTATTCTTTCCCTACCAACACAGCATACTACATTTCCTGAGATGCAGATGCAGGCATGTGAATATAAGAGAGAACTTCTGGTTTCAGACTTGTAAAAACAGGCATAGAAGACCAAATAAATCTGTGGCTTCAATTGATTTCTTGATATCATGAATACCAGGAAATGTTTTTTATTTCTGACTCTAGGATCATATTATGTGAACAGGGAGAAAAGACATCTTAGAGTTTACTGTCCATAGTGGAAGGCATCATGGTGTGACAGTGAGCCAGTACTGATGAAACATTGCTCCTTGTATGCATGCAACTTTATTTTCTAAATTATAACCCCATGGTGTGGGATCAGTTTTCAGGATTGTGCTTTGCTACGTACTTTGTGGCAAGGCCAGTTCATGGATAGATTGTCACTGAGGATAGGAATGAGGATCCTGGTCTCAGAGTTTAACATGCAAGTGACCTCCCCTTGATATAGGAACTCTGGCATGTTGCTATATTCTTTCTTTCAGTTCCTGCTGTTGTTGCTTGTAAAACCAAAGCAAGACCCCTAATAAACTCCTGGTAAAAGAAGAATTGGGAGGGGATGAACTGTTCTCATTCTTGAGTTGACTTGAGTTGACTGTATGATCACTATTCAGCCAGCTGTATTTGATTGAAAGTGGTTACACAAAATCATCACTTGTTTCCTACACTGTCTATTAAGGTGTTCTTTTCAAATTAGTGATTGCTTGTTTCACTTTGTTAAACTGTTTTGCCTCTGGATGAGGGTGAGACCTTTTATATCTCAGACTGAAAGCTGAAGGGTTTTTACTCTTGTACTAGAAGAGCAGGGTGTTCCCATCCTCTATGTTTCCTGCTGGGACCCCCAGAGCCGGCAGGTCGCTGCTCTGCAGTGCTGGGCAGTGCTCTGTGCTACAGCCCTTGCTTCTCCCATGGAAGTTCAGCTTTGCTGACTGGCAGTGCATAGAAGTTTTCTGCTCAATTTAATCCTTTCAACTGATCAATGAGATGTATGGTATTGGGGGAGAGAGGAGTGAAGAGAGGGGCAGTCTCTTTGGTGTCGCCATCTGTTTCTGTATTTAGTCAACGTTCCTTGGGGGAATCTCATGTTTAGAAAAAAGGGCTGGTGGAAGGAGATGCACTAAAACAAACTTGGCCTTCCAGGAAATGGGAGCTATGCTGGGCAGAAGTTACAATAATTATTTGCTTTGTGGTTCCTTTTCTGGCTGTATCAGCATGATGTTCCTTTTGGAAACAACATAACTGGGTGAATTGATTTTGCTAGGCAGAGGCAATTGCTGTTGTAAAAACAGCTACGACACCAAAGTAAACTGAAGTAAGTAGTTCTGGGCAGCTGAAATGCCACAATGTCTGGTAGCTTCAGCATATTGCCTTCTAGTCCTTAGGAGCACACAGAAGGATCTGCCATAAGCTTGTGCAATATTGTATAAAAGGACTAAATCTCCTTTTAGGAGTATTTGTCAATGCTTTTGCACATGGACTTCTGCTGGAAAAGGGGTCTGGGTCAGTCTGGACTTTCAGATAGTTTCTAGTTGAAGATACCAGAATGATCCCATTGTCCATCTCCCCTCTTTTCCCCCATAAATGGTATCTAATAAATAACAGTGTCCGTACCCATGGAGTGTCACTTACTTATGTGTCAGATTAGAAACTGCATCTAGCTCCAAATTTATTTCCGAGCTCAGGGAGTGGAAAGTCTGTGTAACATGGACCCCTCATCCTCAGGGACAGACCATATAAGGTGCTGTAATCATAACAGTCCTGATGGGGAGGGGGATGCATGCCATGGCACAGGGGTGCAGCATGCATGGGAGGGTGCAGGCTTGTCTCCTCATTAAATTGCACGTGCTTCAGGCTCTCATCTGTGCAATCATGGGTTACTGGTGTCTGAAAGCATTGAAATGCACTGTTGGGGATGTTTACACCAAGTGTCTTAGAAAAGATTTTCTTTCATCCCACTTTCCCAGGCTGGGAACTCTAGCCACAACCTTGCTGTTTTCTGACTCTTTACTCTACTGTGGTGCTAGTAGGACACCTTGGTGAAAATAGCAAAAATATCATCTTTCAACACATGTTGCTGTTCATATGTTTATGCAAAATAGTCAGAATGTGATTTGGGCAATGGATGATTCCTCAACAGCAATGTCTTGCCTAGATGCCTCAGGACACTTTGTCTCAAGCATCAAGAGATTCAGAAAATGTAAGAGGATGTCACAAGGACCTCTATATAGTTCCTCAAATTCTGCATTCAACGCATGGTTTATACCAGCTCTCTGGGATCTTGAAACTTGCATCTGTAACATAAGATTAAATTTTTTCTGTTGCTGTTGGTCATTGGCAGTGGTGGGGTGATCTTTGCACACCTCCTGTGGGTTTAGGTGCTGATCAGATGCACTGGTGCTTTTCATTCACTTGGTAAGGGGAAATTAATCTGCTTGATGTGTACAGAACACAACAGTAAAGCTAGAATTATGTAGGCCTTTTTTAATGTCATTAAACCCAGTTCCTGTATTGGGAGAAGTGGAGGTTGTCCAATAGATGTATCTTCTGCAATAAGGAAAATCCAGGGTACTAAAGTGTTTAAAGTGACTAAAGTAGTTTAAAAAGGCCCACCTAAACTAAAAACAAATCATTAAAAATAGAATTAGCATTCCACATTCTGTATAATGTAATATAGAAATACTATTCCATCTCTTCAAACATGATAAGCCTACAAGCAAAGAGCTAATGGTGCTGATAGGATTAAGAGGGTAGGAAGGGCTTTTATAATCAATAACTTAGGGGCAGAAAAAAAAAATTAGGAAGAAAGTAGGTCTGTGAATCGATGAAAGACAGGATGGCCTTAATATAACTCAACAGTTGAGCACTTTGGATTTTTTGCAATACTTATCTAAGCAGCGTTTATGTGATTTCTATGGGAAGACATGGAACTGATTAGCTTGCAGTAACTGAAATGTGATGTGATGTTTTGCCTAATTCTGCATAATTGCAGGTCATGCTCACCTTGATTTGTGTTCATGCTCCTGCTCTTTCCCTCATAGCAGGTCCCACAGGCAGACAGGGCAGAAGAGGCCAATCCAGCAAACTTATTTTCCCTACTATTTTGGTAGGCAAGCCATGAGATTTACCTGTCCCACAGATCCCTGCATATATGTTACCAGAAATTTGCCTTTTGCTTGGACTTGTCCTGAGAGACACTGAGCAGTTTAAGATGTTCTAGTGTATGTGAAACCATATAAACATCAGTACATATATGCATCAAACATCAGGGACATCATATATACATCAGTGTATGTATACATCAAGGAAACACTCAAGTAATTTCGTTTACCAAAGGAAACTTTTGCAAGAGTTTGTAAACATATCTACTTAGCTGTGCCCTGATGATTTCTGAAAGCATTTTGACTTACAATGATGCATGGGTGTATGAAATTGTAAACATGCTTTATTTATATTCTCTATTATTATTATTGTAGCATGACTTTTAATGACCGGATATTCCAAGTTTGAAAATATTTAGATAGTCAAACCCACTATTCTGTGTGTTTGTGTCTTTCCATGACACTTTCTATAAAAATTGGTGTTTCCTTACTTTGGTTTCTGCATGAAACTGAGTAAAACTGCTTTTTCTTCTGCTCATGTTACATTAAAAAAAATCAAAACTGGTTTCTCTGAAAATGTCAGTAGCACTTACTTTAAAATTTTAAGCATCTGTAGCTTGGAAGCAGTGTCTGAATAATGCAGTTTCCCCCAGCTTTCCTTGTGTTTGCACCCCATGTACAGATCTCACAGGCTCCAGCTCTTTGTAATGGGAGGTCTTCTGGTTTTTGCAGGGTGCCAGGGTATGGCTGCGGGAGCAGGACCAGCTGCAGCCATGCACAGTTGGCTTGTGTGCCGATGGAAACATTCTCTTGACCTCAGATTATGGCACGGTAAGTGAAGTTTGCATGAGGCTGTAGCTTATGCCAAGTTGCAAGATGGACTTCTTGGTTTTGCATGACCATCTTGTTGAAATGTATCAATTGAAATGCTGGGATTCAGTCTGAAAAGTAACCAGGCTGTGTTACAAACTATGCCAAAAGTCTAACAAAGGTTAAAAAGAGAAGGTTGCTCTTCATTTGTCTGCCCACCTCACTTTTCTTGGTTTTCCTTGTGTCATCTTTGAAGGAGTTGCATTCACAGCCTAGCAAAACCATTATATTGGCTAAACGCTCCTGGGAAGGAGGCAACTCCACCAACTAAGCAGTCCTCCCTTTCAGGATGCACTTGTTGCAAGCTATGCCACTCTAAGGGCTGTTGTGTTCACCACTGGCTGCTTCAGCAGCTTTTACCATCAGCCCTTTGGGTCAGGGGCACTTGGCAGTGGGCTCCCTGTGTCAGTCAGTGGTGTAAATGCAGCAGTGGTGCACAGGACAGTTCAGCAAAGCAGCCAATCTCTGAGAGCAGAACTCTGACAGTGACAGAACAAGTCTCGTTCCTGCCTGATTTCCAGCCCTATGCTCCTTGTGGTTCCCTGGTGTATCTGCTGTAGATCTTGTGGAATAATTTTGGTAGGAGGGGATCTCTGGGGATCGTCCAAGTCCTCAGTGAGTCAGCTTGACTGGCTAACCCTGAGAAAACTATCCATTGCCTTCAGGGAGGTTCTTGGTGAGTCAGACTGGTGCCTGGTCTCGGAGGAGGATGGGGAAATGGGCAGGACTGTGCCCTCCAGCAGTGAGCAATTAGATTTGCTCAGCTGTGCTGGTGAATGGGGCTCTGCAGGTCACTGCTTTGTTACAGAAAAATGGACAGGTTTTCTTCAGCCTCTTACCTGACAAACAAAGGAGGAGGGTGCAGGGGGAAAGGGGATTTAGGACTCCAGTTAGTGGAGAGTCAGTGGTAGTAGTCTCTCAAATTTCTTCTTGGGGATCCTTGTTTTGGAAGTGCTGGATAGTCACTAACACATTTTAAGGGATTAGAGGTAATGCAGCAGCCTTTGAAGGGACAGCAAACGATAAGCATTTCTGTTACTCTCCCAGTCCTGTCTCTTCTGATATGCTGCTGTGGCCTTGTAAAATCCTTCAAACCCACCTGGCACCTCTGAAAGGACACCAGAAATCCCACCTTAGTGCCATTTAAGGGGATGCACGCACTGCCAGCCTGTGTCCTGTATATAGACAGGCAGAAGATAGGCACAGGATGGTGCTGGGTGACTCACAGGTGTAAAAAAAAAAGCTGGACTTGTTTTTTTTTCCTCCCATGAAGCAAGAAACCACTATGCTGAAGGAGCATGTGCTTCACGGCTTATGCAGCAAAAGCACATTACAGGGCTTTCTTTGTTCAGTGCCCCCCACAATAGTTGTCCTGTGTGCTTCCCTTGCCGGCCACCTTCATTGTTTCATACCTGTAGAAGGGACTGGAAGTCCTACCCTAGGTGGAAGCTCAGATAAAAACTTCTTCACTTTGGGTTGAATGGGCTGGTTGATCCCTCTGATTTTTAGGACCCCTAAATCTAGTTGTCCTCATGTTTGTTTTGGCCCAGCATACCTGCAGCTCTTGCAGCTCTAAGGTAAGAAGTTCAGTCCTTCAAAGCTTTTGTAATTTGTTTTCACTTCCTGAAAAACACCTTGAGCAATAAATCCTTCAGAAATGTGTCTTCTTGGGAGGAAAGGAGGAGCCAATGCTTACAAAACACAAGATTTGAAACCATGATACAGACAAAGCAGCCAAATGCTTTATGGATAAACATAAGTTGGATGCCAAGTGGGAGCTTTACTTATGTGCTCAGGGTGGCACTGATGGATGGAATTGAGTTTGAGAGGGAATCATTCTTCCTTGCTGAGCCTGGTGAGCAGGGCTGGCAATCTCATCTTGGCTTGTTTGCTGGCCAGGTTTTGCTTTATTCCTGACCATTGCAGGGGCTTGGAGAGAGTCATGGTCATTTTGTTCTGACTGTGGCTAAACCTGAGGCAAAATCAGTTTCCCACTGGGGAGAGAGTAGAAATCTTTGGCTGCATTGTGAGGTACCTGTTAGACTGAAAGCTGATTGGTTTTCTTCCCAAATAATAAAGATCTGCTTATTGACACTTATAACTTTGTGTTTTACATATTAGCTTGTTAGAAAAGGGAAACTCCAGGGGCAACTTTGCTGAGAGATCAGTTTGTCTGAGTTCTCCCTTGCTTCAGGAAAATCAGCTATCATATACAGCTCAGTAGTGCTGAATGACAGCCTAGCATACCTTTCCTGGAACAGGATGATGGAGAGGATCTTCCAAACTGCTCTGCTGGCACATTGCTAGAAGAGTCCAGAATGGAGTGGTAGGGTAACAAAAGCTTCCTTACTGAGGCTCTAAGGGTGGAGCATCATCCTGTTTATGTCTCAAATCTCTGGACTCTTTGAAGAAAGCCACTTTGATGCAGTCTTGGGAACAAAAAGCCACCATGTTTCTGCCTCTAGGACCATGGATGATCCCTGCAGCCTGCTGGTGATACAGAGGCTGGAAACTACTCTCTACCTGGAGGGCAGAGAGCAAATTGATGGTCAACTTTCTTCTGGTGCAGGGAAGATCTGAAAACTCTCCTGCAGTGCCTTGCAGAGGCACAGAGACACCACCTCCCAAATCCCAGTGGGGCTGGAGGCCCCAGCTTCTGCCTGAGGAAGGGTGAACTGTTAGAGGTGCAGTGATGTGCAAAGGCATTATGTGAACCTCAGCAGCCTCATGGACAGACAGGAGACATCTTGGCCTCGGCTAGGATGTCAGTGTGGAATCAGATTGCTCCTCCAGGGAGTATATTTCACCTCTGCAGTGTTTCTGTCCAGAGGGTACCAGAACCAATGCTCCTAATAGACCTTTGTTGCAGTCCTACCAGAGTACCTGCTTAACTCTTTATGGATATTGGACCAGACCTTTTTTTAGAGCGGGATGACTGAATAACACTAACCAAGTGGCTCAAGACAGGTTTAACAGGTGATTAGCTAACCCCTACTAATCATTTACTTGTGTATTTAGGACTCCTGTTGCGCTTCAAGGTTCCATTTTCTCCCACGCTGTCCACAGGAGCAAGGAAACAAGCTCTGACCCATCACTTTTCATGCACAGCAGCCTCTTGGCATAGCTGCCAGCTGCCTGTTATCTTTTAGGACACTTGTCCACTCAGCTTTTTCTCTAAATGTTTTCTTAATGTTTCTCTTCTGGCCCAAATGGCCACGAGGGCTGACAAAGCAGTGGTAAATGAGTAAGTAAGAGGCAGATGTAAAGAAAGATCACATCATGCTGTTTTTTACTTGTTCCCTTCTAAAATTTGTACAAGTCAGCAGAGAAGAGAGAGCCAGATTTGTTTGCTGCCTCATGGTTTGTAAGTGATTTTGTTCCTCACAGACTCCAGTTCATGTTATGCATCTGCAGCTTGTACTCTCCTGAATTTAGTTGTCCCATTACCCCTTCCTGCTCCTTCAGTTTTCTTGTGAAAGTGCCTGAAGTCTCTGCTCTGAAAAGGGGAAAAAAATGTGGGTTTTTTTTCAGGCCATGCTAGCAGAGTGTCCTACTGCTGGCAGTCATAGTCCTCTGATACCCACGTGCAGAACTGGTGTGTCAATGACCAGAGAGGCCTGGAGAGAGAGCCTGTCTTCTGGACTGGGCTTTATTCTACACTGTTCATGACCATGAACTGTGTACTTTTGAAAGCCTCCTGGCTGGTGAAAAAATTTGGGCTGTGGGACAGTCTGCCAGTGGAAGATACCGAGCCCTTGCCACATTAAGTGTGACTGGGCACACTGAACACACCTGCGGGTGTGAGCCCGCTCCTCCCTCCAGGAACAGAGCTGCTGTTTTGGTTGTGCAGGCATCATGGCAATCTCATAAAGGGATGCTGTGCCAGATTATTCTTGCCTTGCACTGGCTCAGAGCCCAGAAGGGGTGTTTGCTGGGCACCTGCAGCGCACTGCAGCGTGAGCACCCTGCAAGGGACTCACAAGGGCGGCTTGCTGGAGGGGGCAGGGTGACCTCATTCTGTCTGCAGCCTGCAGCTGCAGGGATGGCCTCTCCTTAGCAGTTATGGCAGCCTGAGCACACCAGAAAAAGCAGGCAGGGGAAACCAATTAGATCAACGCTATAGATCGTGGTTCATTCTCCGTGGAGCCTGTCCATTTCTTGCTGGCAGCCAGGAGGGCTTACAAGCAAGGATGGAAATGAGGTAGAGACCAGAGCCCCAGAAGGGAAGGAAAAGCCCAAATTTCTTTGGAAGGGTTACTGTGGACCAGTTTCCTTCTCTAGGCTGCCTGTATGAAGTCTCCCATCTGTCTATCTTGGGTCTTACCATCTAGAACAGCTTTGGATGCTGGGTGGGAGATGGCACATGGTTGAATCCAAGAGTGGGAAGCAACTGAAATAACTTTTGTGAAATGCCAGCATCGTGCTTGAGGAGGAGGAAAGGAGGGCTGGGATGTGCCTGTGGTGGAGGGGAACAGTCACAAAATCTCAGCTGTGTTGAAAGAGGATAAAGAAGATGACCTGATAAGTGAGGAGTGGGTTATTGAGGAGGAGGAAGCTCTAACAGGAAGAAGAGTGCAGCAATTGAGACAAGGGTAGTGCAACTGCACAGACAGAGAGGTGGGTACTTCTCAGAGCAGTGATAGAATTTAATAGGTGTCACTGTACAAATATTTTGAAAGCTGTATCATATAGGTACATGCCAGCACACACAGATGATGTCACTACTTTATTTGACTTCTCATCTGCCAATTGCTTTCCTTTGCTCTTGACATGATAACCTCTCCCACATGCTCTCTGGCTGCTTCTACAGAGAATGCAGGGCCAAACCTGGAATGTAAATAAGCTTTGCCTCTACTTCCTCACAGTCAAAGACATGATCCCACCGGTGTTTTTTGTGAAAGACTGTTCCTGGTCTCACGGGAGCAGCTGCCATCAATATTCACAGTCATGAGTGGGGTGTATAATATCTGTTCAGCCTAGTGCAGCTGGAGGCTGGTGTCCTGTTCCTGTTAAGGAGATTTCAGTGGAAATTAAGTGACCTTGCACTGATTTATCCTCATCCATAGTGAAGGTGATAGATTGACTCTGTGGCAAAAGAAGGAAATACGCTGTATGGTTTCTGGCCAAAGAGCTCAAGGAGGTAGGGACAGGAATGGGAGGATGCCGAAAAAAGGTAGGGTCCCTAAAAATAGGGAGCAGATCTTACTCTTTTCATTTTCCAGTGACAAAGTATAAAGGTGCACGTTTCTGGTAGGAGATCAGACCATGTGCCCAGGTATCATGATCTTATTTGTCCTTTTCCTCATTCTTCCAGGTGTTCCAGTACCCCAAGGCCTCCCTCTCCAGGGAAAAGGTCTTGCCAATGCACCAGACCAGTGTTGATGGGGTAGAAGACATGTCCATGCTGGGAGATCTGCATGAAGCTGCCATCCTGCTTAACCTGCACCAGCGCTACCAACAGGGTAACATCTATGTAAGTGCTCAGGCTGGGCCACATCCCTTCTGGCTAATGGTTTTTGTTTAGCTTCAGGGCTGTCACTTTGCACGTGAAATACTGATGTTAGCCTTGTTTCTTGAGTATTGTTTCATGTGGATAGGAATTGGAGGGGGTTTTCTGCCTTGCCAGCTCTGTCATCCCTGTGAGATACTATCCCTACCACAGGAGCCTCTTTGCATCTACGGAAGAACTTCCAAAACATGAATGCAAACCTGTTGCCTAATTCTTCTGCTTTTACATGCAGTTGTGCATTTTTTTAATTGCTCTGCTCTCCTTGCAGAGATGAATACTCAAAGCATCTCCTGATTTGCCTCTCAGGCCCTCAGGAAGGAGACAGGTGTCAGGAAAGGGATTTGTGAGGAAAAGCACACCTGGGATGAGGCATCTCTGGAGTGCTGGGATGGCAGACTGCTCTGTGAGACTTGGAGAGGACAGGAAGGATATATTACAAAGACTGTCTTACCTTCCTTTATTCTTACCTTCCTTGTCCATATGATGTGCATACAGAGTTTTTCAGATTATGACAGAAAAAATGTAAATCTCTTTCTGTGTTGCATAGCAACTGTTATCAAGGCAACCAGACCATATGCACCTGTATTCCAGGAAATTATCAGTAAAGTGACCCTGTTTCTGAACCATCTCCTGTGCTGGATGCAGAGGAGACTGCAAATTATCTTTTTTTCCTTTTTTTTTTTTCTTTTTTTTTCTTTGTTTTTTTTTTTTTTTGCTGTAGACCCCCTTGCCTGTTATCTATCAACACAGCCTTGTGACCCTGTGACAGTACCCACATGCACACACTATTTTGATGTCCCATGTCTTTGCTGCTCTTCTTATCCTGTGTTTAACACATGCTATGTGTCTGTGTAGCTCTTGGCTCATTTGGGTTTATCCCTCCTGTTCCCCTTCCTCACATGTTAAAATGCAAGGCAGGATTCTTTTCCTTTTCCATCTGTGCCTTGTACCAGCAATGCCACACCACCAGCACTGGGACAGTGTCACAGCAGCTGTATCTCCTTAAGCCTTTCCTCTAGCTATGATGTGTCATTCCTCCTCTTATTCAGCATTAGTTCTGTGCCTTCTCCATCTGTGCATAAAGGTGTTAAAGTTTAACACCTTTACACCTCAATTTTTGCCCTTGCATAGTACATGAATGTCAGCCTGCACTTCATGTCTGAAATTTTTGGAAATGTATGAAGGGGCCTGACCTATGCAACATGTTCAGCACTGGGAAGATCCCCACAGTGCAGGACTCTAAGCCCCACCTCAGAGTGGGACTGTATTTGGGTATATGTTTGAGCACTCTCTGACCTGGAGGACACCAAACCATACCAGTGCTGTTTTGCATTTCTACAGCACAGATATTAATATTACACTTACCTTATCACTCTGAGTTTTTGGCATAGCCCAGCTGCATATAGTTTCCATTCAAGCAGAAATTGAGAATGTCAGCTGTAGTGCCACCTAATGACTTGCAGTGCTCTGTGAATACCATGAATGGTGCAGGGCTGCAGTTCATTTAATATCATCCTCAGCGATCTCCGCAGATAGAACACAGTAGCCTAAAGTTGCAGCTCAAGCTGTGCTGAGAGGAGTTATGCCTATCAGTCAGGGACACAAAAATACTTGGAAGAAAATTGGAGAGATCAGAAGTAGGTGAGAAACATAATTTTCTGGAAAACAAAGTTCACCTGAAGGAATGGGTAATATGGAATACTGATAACTAGAATTAAAAATAAGTACATAAAAATGAAAATAATTAATGAGAAGATGGACAACTGAGAACAGGAAGTGGACAGCTGCTGTGAAAAAGTGCAGCTCTGAGCTGTATGCCTGGAGGCATCCTACCGTGAGCTCCTAAAGGTGATTCTTTCTGATAGGGAGTGTAAGTAGAATATATCTAGACTAGTGTGATATCCATAATTGATTTACAACAGCAGTACCAGCTCAACAGTACCTTTTGTTTTCCACATAAGTACTATTCAAGCTCTTACCCAGCTGTTCAAGGAAATTATGTGAGCACAGCAACAGCCTGCAATTTTTAGGTGTGCATCTTCCCCCCTTCATTCTTGCAGTTCCTATATTCTTTAATAAAAGTAGATCCAACATAATGTGAGTGATGTATAAATAAGCCAGGGGCTGTACTGCCCCATTTTGTGCTGTCCTGAGCAATGTCATTCCTAATGAGCCAAGTAGGATTTATTGTCTTGAGAAGTAGACATGCCACATGCAGCTTGTCCTGCTTTGGAGACTTCTTTGCTAATAGAGTAGCTGGTATGTACATAGTTGATGCAAAATGCTACTGCTGTTAAAAACTGTGGATAGAAATTGTCAATAAGGGAATGCAGGTGATGAGGAGACTGCAACTGGAGATGGGGGAATTTCCTAGAAACACCTTTGAAAGAGATGGCTGTACTGGAAGAAGTTCTGGAAAGGACTTTGTAGAAGTTCTCTGGAAAGGAGCTCTGTTCCTTGGGAGAGCTGAAACTAGAATGAGAAATGCAAAATGAAACATCTGAGACGAGAAGATTTTCTGAAGGTCTAGGAGGTCTTGTAGTCTTGTAGTCTCTGGACAATGTCTGTTCCTCAACTGCTCATAAAATGCTTTGTCCCCAGCCCATGTTTTCTCACTCAATGCTTTTCTCTTTCCCTCCACCTCTCTGGCCAAAGATCATCTGCTTGCGTATTGCTTTTATCACCAATGAATTATATTTCTGCCCTGATGATCTCTGATTGCTACTTTAATAAATGAGTTTTAAAAATTTTGGTGACTACAGCATCTTATCCATTTGGATTCTGGCTTCAGAGCTTGGCATTACTGTGGCCCCAGATTTCATTTGGCACAATGCATCTTTCTTGTCACCAAGTGTTTCATTTACAGCTTCTCCAGTGGATGCATTCAAATGCTTTTATATGTATGTGGTGACTCATAGTTCTTGATTTGGAAATAATACTAGATGTCATGCCTTACCACAAAGCTTGGCACCTACTGCAGCAATCTCAGCGTTCCCTCCATTGCCTCTGCTAAGAATGGGTATTCTTGGAGTAGAGCAGTCCAAGATGTCCCTGTGACGGGGGCCACCACTCCAGCAGCAGGATTTAAGATGAGTGTTGACCATACTACAGAGCCATTGTTAGGAGAGAGGTGGCACCGTTGCTCTGAGCTCTGCAGCTCTGAGAATAACTGGATTTGAGCTGGTTGGCTGAACCGAAAAAGTCATGCCCTAAAAAACAAAATTAATTTCCTTCTGACTTTGCAATATAATACATTTGAAATACAATATTGGGCTCTGGGTATTTTATTTTAAACCTTACTACCTCTTTTTTTGAATGTGAGATTTTCAAAATAAATATTTTCAAAATAAAATGTTTAGAAAATGTAGAAATGTTTTGACTTGAAATCCAGAGCTTCATCCTCAGCTGTCAATTTTGATTTGGTTTACAAAATGATTTAAGCTCCTCCAAACAGCATTTTTTAGCCAAACAAAAATCATATCCTTTAGTGGTTCTTTGCATATGTTATGTGCATATGTGTGTCTGTGAATGTGTCACACCTCTTTCTTGAGGTGGTTCTTGAACCCTCCCAAGCCCCCTCCACTTAAGACTGTGCATGGGGGCATTGAAGGTGTCTCCTGAGACTTCTTCAGTCCTGGCTGTGCTGTTCAGCTTCAAGCACAGCAAGGTAGCTGGGTATGAAGATGGCTTCATGTTCTTAAATTGTGTAAGCTTAATTTAGCAAAGATAACAGGATAAGAATGTTATATTGTAAAGCAGCAGAATTCAGAGTGCCCCATCCATACCCAATTGTGTAGCCCCTTCCCTGGGGTTTGACATTTTTTTGCCAAACTGGGGAGCTCTCTGCCAAAGCTCAACATCCTTATTTAGGCTTTCTCCCTTCACCATGAGTTATTTCAGGGTCTGGGTTTGTCATGATCTCTTTTTTTTTTTTTCTTCCCCCAGGAGCTTTATTTCCTTGCTGTGTTTTGTTTTCTCCCTCTAGACAAACATTGGTTCCATCTTGGCATCAGTAAATCCCTACAAACCCATCCCTGGTCTGTACAGTGTGGATGCCATAGACCTGTACAGACAGCACCGGCTGGGTGAGCTGCCTCCCCATATCTTCGCCACTGCTAACGAGTGTTACTGCTGCTTGTGGAAGCGTCATGACAGCCAGTGTGTTCTGATAAGGTCAGAAATGAAGAACCAGCTACTCCCTCGCTGCATCACATGCCTTGCTCCCGCTGTTCCATTTTCATTGGCATCTGCCTAAATATCCACACCATCCTTCCTACCTTTGCCTGATCCCTGCTTGTCACAGCAGAGATGCTGCGTGTTTATTACTAGAGATCACTTCTGTGCTGTGGGTGGGATGATCATCAGCTCTGTCTGTCCTGGATTTGTGAATGAAATGTGTGTTTTTTCCTAACAGTGGAGAAAGTGGAGCTGGAAAGACTGAGAGCACCAAGTTGCTGCTGAAATTCTTGTCAGCCATGAGCCAAACCTCTCTCGGGGCCCCTGTGTGTGAGAAGAGCACTCACGTGGAAGAAGCCATCCTGGAAAGCAGGTACAGTCCACCCTCATGGGCACCATGGGGGTGCCCTGCCTTCTGGGCAGCCAGGCCATGGATGGAGCCAGACTTGAGTAGTGAGGATCACAGAGCTGAATGGTGTCATGTCAGAGAAATGCGAAAGTTGCGGTCTCGCCAGGATGCCTTACCTGGCTGCTCTCCCAGCTGTCCACAGATGGATTAGGCTTCTTTCCAACAGCAACATGGGATGTGCATGGCAGCCAGAGAATTAATGCTCTACCTCTCGGTTGTGGATGTCCTCACAGTGAGTCTCTGTCATGCTCTGACTCCTGGTCTCCTTCATTTGCCACTGCTCTCCCTTGGCCTCCATGTGTTTCAGGCTGCTGGAATGTCTTGCCCTCAGGGGTCCCATGGGCCTCCTTGCAGCTCTCCTGCAGTTCAGGCAAGTGATATCATGGAGAACATCCATGGAAGTTGTAAGGGGTCCCAGGTAGTCACAGCTGGTCTCGACTGGAGCTGGCACCAGGAAATAACCAACACCCCCGTAAACCTTGGCAGGGCATCGGGCAGGCAGAGAAGCCCGTGGCAGCTGGATCAAACATGTTTGGGAGAGGAGTCAGCAGCCATGAGGGGATAGAGACGTGATTTAGGGGAAATCCTTCATGCCAAAAGAGGTCCTGACCCCCCTGAGGGACCATGGCCCATGCAAGGGCGGGGACACCCCTGAGGGACAGGTGACCCAGACTGGAACAGGGACACAAAGGAAAAAAGTGTCAGAAAAACCTGAAGAAGCAAAGTTCAGCTGAGGAAAAGCAGTAAGAGGCAAAAAGAAGCAGAGAAAACGAGGAAGCAAAGAATGACAGAAAGAAGCAGTCTTGTGTTTGTGACCCCAGGTTCCTGGGCTGCCTTGGGGGAGTTTTGAGGGACTGGGTGTAAACTGAGGTAAAAATGAAAGCTGAGGCTAAGAAAAGGAGATCAGTAGATGTTTGACTTTAGGTAAGCCTGGGGAAGAGAGAGGAAGAATGTTTACTTAAGTGGCTATTTAATTGTTTGTGTCCTCCTTTTCTTTACTATCTGAATTCTATTTAATAAATTAAATTAAACAATATTTTTCAGCGCAAGACTGTCTTACCTATGACTGGAGGACCTTGCTGGGGGTCCTGCAGTTTGATATTGCCAAGGTTGAGATTGCAGGTTGGTCGTAGCTGGAGCCTGTGGTAGTTGTAGAAACCTCCAGAGGAGTAAATCAGATACCTGCAACAGGATCTAATAAGAATAAGTTGGAATCCTCTGAACTACCTGTGTGCAAGCAAGTGGCATATTTCAGGGCTGAGAGTGTAGAGAGAAGGACTGTCTCCTGGAAGATGGTGATGCAGAAAAGCTACAGGTAACTGTGGTGACAATAGCCTAAACAGACCTGCAGTGTGTAGTATGGCAGCTGTGAGAGCATTGCGGGTTTTAGGATCCTTATAAGCAGAGCAGCATTGAGCAGAAGGGCTGTTGCCCTTGGACCTGCTGCTTGAGAGACTGTTGTTGGAGGATTTATACTTTGCAGGTGTGCAGATTTTACCAAGGATGTAAGCAAATTGTAAAAAGCTCTGAAGTGCAGTACAGTCATGACTGAAGATCTGCAAAATCTGCTTTAAGGCAAGCAGCTTAGAAGGCTCAAGTATGCTTAGCAGTTAAGTGGTAACTTGACAGTGATCCAGAGAGCTTATGGTGGTGGATAGGTGATTCCTGAGTCTGTGAGGTGCCACAGCTGTGAGCTGGAATGAAGTAAGAACTCATGACCTATTCTGTGTACTTCTCTAGTGCTACGTGAGCTATTGCAATGTGAGTGCAAGAGAATTTGATTTGTCACCTTTTCCCTGAAGATGAGAAGCTGAAGGCCTGGCCCAGACCCAGAAGCTGCTGTCACTCCTATGAAGCCTGCTTTGTGTTTGGGGTTCAGCTTCACTTGTTCTGCCAGTGGCCCTTCTTGAGTTGGCTTATGGCAGATTTTCATGCTTGCAGCCGAACACATACCAAGGAACAATGCTGGATTCTTTCTCAATTTCAGGCAGCATTGCAAACAAAGTGTTCCATCAGCTTTCTATCACTTTCTTGTGTTGTAACATTCAAGCTTGGTGTATTTCTCATAAATCAGGCTCTCATAAATTTGGCCCTGTTGATTTCGTCTGTCTTCCTTCTTGAAAATCTCCATCAGTTCATTAAAAATTCTGCTAACTTTCAGCTTTTTTTCTTGCTTGCTTCACTCTGAAACTCCCTTCTTCATGTTGGGTGCCACAGCACAGCCACCTTTCCTGTTATTCATCCCCCCAGGACTTCAAATCTTATTTTTTGTGTTCAACTATACATCTGAATACTGAAGCTGCATATGGTACAGTATTTCTAAATTCCAGACTTTGCTTTCTGCTGCTCCACTGAAACTGGTCCCCATAATTTTGAATGCTGGAGCACACCCTGCCCACATCCAGCCAAGCAGCCAGCATCACCTGATGTGCTGCTCCTCCTCACAGTTCACTGATGCATCAGGTGCCATGTTGTGATGTGCTGCTGGCGTGGGCAGATTGCTCAGCCCAGGCACCTGCCCTCATTCCTGACTGAACCAGCTCACCCTCACTGCTCTACCTTGCAACTGCTGCCAGCCTCAAACACACATCTCCCCTATGTCTGAAAGACTTCAGCACTCATATATGTGAGCCCATTGCCAAACTAAACTGTAAAGATATTTCCTTGTGTTTTTCTTATCTATTTTGATGTGATTTACAGCCATAAAGATCAGCAGGCTGGTTTCTGCACTCTCACTGCAACTGTGGTGGTCACATAACATAACTTTGTCCTCCCTTTTTCTGGCTCTCCCCATTAAACTGGTTGATTCATGGCATTGGTTTGCTCAGTGGGATAATCCTCTGCAATGTCCTTATTTACATGCTTGTTTCAGAGTTGGGGATCTTGGAGTTCAGATTCTCCAGGGCAAGGAACTTACCTCCTGATCTGTGCACACAGATTTCTCTAACTGGCATTTCTATAGTTGAAATGTGTTATAACAGACCAATTTTCATTTTTATGCTTGTTTCTTGAAAGTGGTTGTTTCAAGAGGTAAGATATGAAAATACTGCCTAAGTTTTCTTGAAGGTTGTTGCTTCGTTCCCCCAACCACAGCTCTCCCTTAGCAAACACTTGCAAGACCTGAAGCTTTCTGCAAGCTCCAGTGGTGTCTGTAGTTGTGATTATTTTTGATGCTATATTTATAAACTTGTAAATAATCCCATATCTGCCCCAGCGTCCAGTGGAACTGCACAGTAGATCTTAAATGCCAATACTTCTCAGGGAAATAACGGTAATAATTTTTGTTTAAACTATGTATGTTTTAAAATTAGACATGACGACATGCAGCCTGTTCTAGTACCATCTCTATGACTCCTTGCTTGTCAGGCCTTCAGATTATTTTAGAATTGGCTAAATTGCAGAAGTGAATATTTTTAAACCTGGATTCAGCATGTCAATTTGAGTGGCTTAGGCTTTTCCCTTGAACTGTTCTGTGAAGCAAGAACCAAGCTGCATTTCAACTCACTGCTTTCCACGTCATATGAACCCCCTGAAGACAGAAAGGTGACCAGGAGACAAAATTCTTCAATTTATTGCCTCTCTGATGTTTGGTGATAGATTTTTTTTTTTTACAACTTTTTTTTTTTCCTGAAGTGGATGATGTGGCTCTCTTAGAATGTAGCTTTCAATCTATTTTGTGTGTATAGTCTCTCTACTTGGAAACCACATGGCTTGTATCAGCCTAAGCAAGATTTAGGTAACAAGGGCTTGTGTATTCCAGTATGAAATTTCAGTACCGAACAGTTCGTTATATTTCTGTGTTCGTTAGTTTGAAGATGTTTGCCTGTAATTTTAATAGATGTCTTATACTATTTTCTCTTTCAAAGGCAGAAATAAAAAAGGTAGAAAGTATGTGGTTTAAAGCTACAGAGTGTTTGCCCTATGTATTTGATGCTTCTGAAAATCCTGAAAATAATACAAACCCTTTCACAGGATGCTGCTGTGTTAAAGACACAACCTGGCTGGGTCTTGCCACCTTTCATTTCCTGAAACCACATTGGTGGGGAATGCCCTTGACAGTGTAAGCACCAGCTGCCCATGTGGACTGGGGACTGATTTAATTAACTCCAATCCCAAAGGTTTAAAATTTATCTAGCAGCATGTTAAATTGCTCCTGCCATTTTTCCTTGCCCTTGAGCTCTCCCAGCTTGTCCAGGCTGGTGCTGTAACAAATTAATCTCTCGTGGCAGTGCACTCTGTGCAAATGTCAAAAGACTGGGCACATGCTTTTATTTAATGATATCCCACCACTAATCATATCTTCATTGCCTTATTTCTGCAGCCCCATTCTGGAGGCCTTTGGAAATGCCAAGACAGTTTATAACAACAACTCCAGCCGCTTTGGCAAGTTCATCCAGTTGCACTTCTCTCAACATGGACACATCCAGGGAGGCCGAGTAACTGATTGTATCCTTTTCTTCAGTAGACCAGGAATGGATGAAGTAAGTGAAGATGAGGAGATGCTCAGTGCAGGTCAGGAAATCCCTCATCACAGTTTCTCAAAGCCAGTTTATAACTGTGGGGAAATTTGCAATTTAAAGAGAGAATAAGTGTTTGTTTTGTAGCTTGGCAGCACCTAACTCTGGAAACCTTTTGTCTAGGTCCTGCATTAGGTAGAGACATAGTTTGACTTTTCACTTGGGCAATCCCAACACTTGTTACTTAAAACCCTGGAATTTGCTGCCACGTTGATTGCATCCTGTCTGTTCCCCGTAAAATTATTGCCTTGTGTTAGCTCTGCCAATCAATTTATGATTGACAAAAGTGAGACCAAACTAAGAATCACTATATTCTGTGGAATATTTGGATGCAGAGGAGAATTATGACTCTCTGTTTTGGGCTGCCATCTCCAGTGGACCTTGTAACCCTAATCATAGAATCATAGAATATCTCAAGTTGGAAGGGACCCATAAGGATCACTGAGTCCAACTCCCTGCTCCTCTCAAGACTACCTAAAATGAAATTGTATGCCTTAAGAGGATCATCCAGATGCTCCTTGTAGTCTGACAGGCTTGGTGCCATGACCACTTCCATGAGGAGCTTGTTCTGGTGACAACAAGGACAGTGAAGACTGGATATAGTCGAAGTATGTTGTGCCGTGATGACTTTCTTCCCTGTATGCCCATGGAGCCCTCTCCCACAGGCTTAGACCTATCTTTTGTCTACATGAGGCAGGTAAAGCTGCCTTGGCTACATTTCGTGATGGTGACTTTCAAAGCTGCTGATGACTGCAAACCACACCAATTTCCACTGGAATAGCAGCCAGATGGATTTACTACTGTTGTAAATAACAGGCTTGCATTGTTTAGTCTCTGCTTTCTGTGCTGTCAGTAGATTAAAGATAGTGGTCTCTTGCAGAAGCAATAAGAACTGATGCAAGACTTGCTGTGAACAATACAGACTTTCAGATTAGAGTAGCCTCTAACCTTTCTAGATATTCCTAATGTGGCTCATCCTTTGTTAAGTTGCCGAGGCTCTATCTGACTCTGCCCTTTTAAATATTTCTTTGGCACATCATACCTCCTTGGAAAATGAGTAGAGAGGATGATCCAAGATGATGTTTAGGACCACTCTTCACCTACTTCCCAAAGTGTCAGTTATTTAATGATTTGTTGCTTGTTACAGGGTTCATCCCAATGTGCCTAGAAGATTCTTTGTCAATCATCAAGAAATACTTGCGTATGTCACTTAAATGTTTTTTCCTTAACTTGCTGTTCAGATTTACTGGAAAAGGTAGGTATCACCTCTTCTGACTGCTGGGTGAGCCCTCCTCCCATAGTATGGTGTGGCAGTGCCAGATCACCTCCTGAATGGTGCTGTCTTCACCACAGCGTGTGCGCCTTAGCTCGTTATGCATTACAACTGCAACTGTCTCAAATGAGGAGGAGGCAGAGGAACAACGTTTGTTCTGTATCAATCAGAGCCTCTTCTCCTATCTTTGATAAATTCTGTGCATTGCAGAGAAAGCTCAAGAAAAAGCTGTTTACTGAGGAGAAAGGGAAAGAGAACAAGTATCTGAAAACTCAGTTCACAGAGGGGATTATGGGATACAACTCCAAATGCAGGCATCTCTACTCTGGCGTAGTTTGCTTTGGACTCGGGAACTCAGTGAGGAGCAGTGTCAGAACTGACAGGTTCAGTTTGTCCATGTGCATGCTCTCCAGTCTAGAGAAGTCAGCACATGGTCAGTTGCACAGCCACATGTGACGAGACCTTGATACAGAATTTATTTACATAAAACCATCACTAAGCTGAAAGAAGCCCCTCTTGTACATTGGCCCTGGAGATTGACCTGTATCCTCATCCTCTCTTTGCCTTTGCAACCATAAGTCCAATCTGTTTCTACTTGCTACTCTTGTATTCTTTGTTTCAGAACAGAGTGGTGCACCAGAACCCCGGAGAGAGGAATTATCACATCTTTTATGCTCTGCTAGCTGGTGTGAGCGGGGAGCAGAAAGGTAATTGCATTTTGTAGGGTATGGCTTTGCCTCTTTCCGGTCCAGCATGTGAAGCAGGTGTAAGTCAGTTAGAGCATGGATATTTCAGGTACTTGATATGTAGCTTTTTCTTGAAAGCCATATGGTGATTTTGTGGGAAGCAGAAAGGAGAGTTGAGAGAAAGAGGCTGAGGATGGCAAAAATACTATATGAGAAAAGACACTTCAGGCAGCCTGAGCTGGAGGAAAAAGTCTGTGGAAAGTGAGGAGATAATGAAACTGGCTAGAAGTGAAGGAAGGGTAGAGAGTCTTGATACAGTTGCTGATGGGACCCTTTCCAGGAGTTCAAAGGTTGAATGACAGACATACTTTTACAGCAAACCTTAGTGTAGATAGTAGGAGAGAGAATTAGAAAGACCAAAGATGTAGTGGAAGGACTAGAACCAAAACATATATAGTATCTGAACAAAGGGTTAACAGCTCAGTACTTGGGGAAGCGAGAGGTGGATCTGAAAGAAGACACACAGAGAAAGTGGCAGCTGCATGCTGTGGGTGAATCTGCTCTGTAGTGCAGGATCCCCTCAACAGCATTTGTGTGTACCTGTCCCAAGCACTGTTGAGCTGTGCCGGTCTTGCTGAAGAGGTCAAATAGGCAGGTGGAACATGTTATGTTGCACTCTGGTTTTGAGGGACTGGGGAATTTCGTATTCTCTGTGTGTTAGGATAATCAGGTGGAAGATTTGGGCCTGACAGAGTGGAAGGAGTAGGACTTCAGTTTTAGGGAGTATGTACAGCAATGGCCACATAGGTCAGTTCAGAGATCAGTCTAAAGCAAAGGAAAATAGTAGGGACCATGGTTATCAGCAAATACTTAGGAAAAACATACAAAACATTCTTTTCTTCAGCAGATCTGCAATTCCTCCCCATCTCCCTCTCCAAGCTGGTGTCCCAGGCTGCTTCACTTCCTCATCTGTAATGTGGTTTTGGCTCTTGATCATCCTTGTCTCCTTTCTCCATTGATTTTTTAGTTCTCCTCTGTTCTTTTCAAAATGGGGGATCAAAACAAACCTGCAGAAAGTACTTAAGATGTGCTTGCACTACAGATACATACAGAGACCTAATTCTGGTTTTATATTTAGTTTTGTTTTCCTACTAAAACTAAAGGAACTGAGTTATGTTCAGTTTTTGACTGCTGCTCAGCACTGAGATGTCTTCAGAAATCTGACTGTGACTCTCTGAATTCTGTCTCATATGATGATACCTAATTTAGAGGTCATTACTGTATGTGTATAGTTAAGACTATTTTTCTGCAGCTTGGGATTTGACTGTTCTAAATAATTTTGCATACCCTCTGCAAGCCTTTTCACAGCAATTTCCTTTCACAGCTCTTTCCCTTTCCCCAGTGCATTCACTGTCGAGGTGTAGCTTTTGAGGGATGTGGCATCAGTTCAGATGAACTCTCCCTGTGATAAACATACACACTTTTGGGGGTACCAAGATCAAAGAATTAAAGTCTCGTTGCTAAATAAGTTATTGTCTTTCTCCTGCCTCTTTTTCATCTGTTGCAGAGAGCCTCTCCCTCTCTGAGCCAGAGACTTATCGTTACTTGAACCAGTCTGGTTGTGTGACTGATGAGAACCTGAATGATGTTGAGATGTTCAGTAAGGTCATGGTGAGTTCAGTCCTAACTCCTCCTGAACTTTTGGGCATAATCTCATAGACCAAACATGCTGCATGATCTAGATCTCACAGGCAGAATATATTTGCCCTAAGCCAAAATTGGGTGTTCAACAAGTCTGAAACTCAGCTCTACCTGTTTATGGTAAAAACAAGGCTCAAAAAGTGTTTTTGGAAAACAGTCAGTATGAATAATAATTTAGAAAAATGGAGAATTTTTGGGAGCCTGAGCCCAAACTCCCCCACCTCATAATGGTTCCTGGAAGCCTTCTAGATAGCCCAATGCAGGAAACCTCAAATTGACTATTAGAAGTGGAACAGTTTGATCTGAAGGTAGCATTCTCCAAAAATATCAGTCTAAAGTTGTATCGCCTGTTCAACTGGCATATTCTGAAACACCACACAGATTTCAATAGACATCTATAACTTTACCAGAAGTTTTGGGTTTAGCAGGATGAATGTGCAAATTGATGTTTTTTTGATAAGTGGTTATTGGCCTGAGGGCTTTAGTAATGTAGGTGAAACCAGGTAGGTAAGGCTGGAGAAGTCAGCTTAGGATTTCAATAGCTCCTGCTTAGGCGTGATTTAAGGGAAGGAAACATCTCCTGTACAGCAGAGATTTCAATGGCAACATGACATTTATATTTCAGCTGAGGAGACTCCTGGAGGAAAGAAGGGAACTAGAACCCCAGAGTGCCCCACTCACAGGGTGAATGCATGAAAACTAGGTCCTACTTCTCAAAGTCAATTTATGCCCCAAGAACCCTGGCTCACATGCATAAACTAAGACAGAGGAAATGTGCCATAATTCCTCATTATCTGGTAACCTGTTTCTCACCTTCTAGCACTTAATGCTGAAAGCCTGGCTTTAAATCTTGCTGCATAAATCTACTATTCTAAGCTAGAATAAAGTAAGGGAGTTACGTGGATCAGAGTAAATTAAGTATATTAAGTGAATATGTCCTTTGGGGAAGAAAATAAGGAAGAATGTGGAAACAATCCAGTAACATCTGTAACCTGTGCTGCCAGTGTTCAGTGGATTTCCTCACATAATCACAAACCAACAAAGGCAGCAGCAAAGTCCAACTTGAGGACAGAGCAAATGCCCATACTCTTAGATGGCAATAGAGTAAATGTAGAAGAGAATGGGAGACAGAAAAGATTATTGAGAGATGTACAGCTGAGAGAGGTGCTGTGCCATCCCATTTCACTTTTATTCGTGGTGACTATAATTCTGAGTTATACATCTTACACAGACTGGGCCTGAGTGTGGTGGTTACATTGTACTTGGCTATACATACAGCCAACATTAGCTGTATGGTTTTGAACAGACTGCCATGAAGGTGGTGGACTTCAGCACTGAAGAAATCAGAGACATCTTCAAACTTCTTTCTGGCACACTTCATTTGGGAAATGTTGAATTCATGACAGCTGGTGGGGCCCAGGTTACGACAAAAGCAGGTAAGTGGGACCCTAGTAACTTGGTAGACCATGCAAAGCCCCATAAGACCCCCAGTAAAGCTCACTCCGTTGTCCTTTTTCCCTTTGGTTATGCTGGTATGCAGTGCCTTTGCCAGCAGATTCACTGACTACAGTGAGCTCTGCAAAAGCGTTGCCACAGGATACACAGCTCCAGGACATCAGTGTGATTTAGTTGGGCTGTGGCCCTCTGACCCATTAGTGCTCCTGGCTACTCTAAGACAAGTCCACGGCCTCACAATTTCTCTTTTGCATTGAAAGAGATGGAAGAAATAGGATCAGGGAGGAGTTGGAGATGAAAGTAGTCTGTTAGAGGCTTTTCCCCATCTTCATTTGAAGAGTTTACTAGTGTGCACTCTATTACTGTTATGCAATCTGGGCTCATCTGGTAAAGTGAATCCCTAAACAGACAGAAGAAATAAATATGTATTACAAGTCCTTCAAGTCGTAAGTTAATTGCCTCTCTTCTTAACATCCAAGTTTAGCAATCCCATGCTCAGACTGTACTATTGTGCCTTTAGGAAAACATATCTTCTCATGCGATAAATATTTTGCTGGTACTAAGCTTTACACAGGACTTTGCTCTATCTGTTGTCTGACTTAAAGGAGTATCTGACTGTGGCCCAAAATGGGTGCTGACTCTGCCTCAGACCGGGTATATGAGTTTACAGCTTTGAGTATTCCCAATACAATTAAGTAAAGGGGAATATGTTTTATGCTGGAGTTTAGTCTCTTGCTTTGTCCCTGGGATTTCTTCACTGAGCTGCAAAATATGAATCCCCCACGAGTGATGGGGATCCATGCAGGAGGAAAAAGCGTGTCTTCCTTTGTTATTAGTGCTGAATGTTGCCAGTGACCTCCTGGGCCTAGATGCCTTTCAGCTTTCTGAAGTACTGACGCAGAGGTCCATGATTCTGCGTGGGGAAGAGATCAGCTCCCCTCTCACTGTGGAGCAGGTAAGTGTCCTAGTGTATGCTACTGCTTCTGTGTTTCCAAGCCCTCTGTCTCCCTCTTGTATCACCCATTCCAGTTAGGGCTTCATTTCCTCAGGTATTTTGCCCTAATTTTCAGTTCCGGTCCTAGCGTTGACCCTGCTTTTTAGGTTTTACAGGGGAGTTCACTTGCAAATGTCAATGCTCTTTGTCAATGGTTTTAAGTCACCTTCACTCACCACGAACTGGTCATACTTGTGTTGTGCAGAAGGTGCATCAGATGCTTTGTGGTAATTGCATGTATGCATGCTTTTACCTTGCAGAACTCCCAGGTTACACTGCATTTACTGGAAGGTCAAAGCTTGCACACAGTTACCACAAAACATCCAGCAGATGTTAGGTTGTTACCCCACAGTAGCTTTTTTTCCATATCCATACAACCACAAAGGAGGACTAAAGAAAATCTGTAGCTCTTGTGATGTTGCTGATCACTTGAGGGCACTCTTGGTGTTTTAGGTCCATGCACAGATAACTGTAGAAAAATTTCTGTCATTAATAAAATGCAAAACACTGGAAAACATGGAATAATATTACTAGGATGGAAGACCCATCATGTTATAGCAAAATGAACATCTGTAATGGAAATCTTGTGCTGGCACAGACTGCAGAGGGTTATCAATCCAACGCCTATATTGGCAGAGAAAACAGAGTTACTAGACTCTCTGACGGATGTCTGTCTAACTTTCCTTCAGATTTCCCATGGAAGGAATTTCACAGCATCTTTAAGTATCCTGCTTTAGCTGCAGTGGAGTCTGGAGTTGAAAAGATTTTCCTCATATTTAGATTACCTTTGACATCCCAGCTGTCCACCTTACAAGCTTTGGCTTCTGTGAAGTTTTTCATGTGGTGTTCTCTTTTCTAAGCTAAACAATCCAGTTCCTTCAGTGCTTCCTTGTAAGTAATTTTCTAAATCTCTTTGTCTTCTGTCTCTGTTTTCCCACATCTCTCAAGAAGTGGAGTGCCCCCAGCTGAGCACCGTATTCAAGCCGAAGTCTCAGCAGTGCTCATTATGGCAGAGTAGTTGCTTCTTTTCTTGCTGTGAACACACCTGCTAATATGTTAGAAGCTAAGTTTTGTCCTTAAGAAATGGCCTCTTTTTTTGCGTAGTCTGTGACCTTTTTTGCAGTGAAACTGTGTGAAAATTATTTTTCAGCCTGTAGTCTGTGGCAGATACTCTCGGCATCCAGTACCACAGTTTCTCTTCTCTGCTCTCTGTCCTAAATAAGCCACATCTTTCTCTAGCAGTACATAAGGTTGGATAACAAATAATAGCAGAGACAATTCAGCAGTCCAGTAGGATTTACAAGAATCTCCCTGAATAGAGCTTTCCCTGATAATATATCTGTTCCTGACATTTGTGTGTGTTGGACCCCACACTTACTGCTTGCAGCCCAGTGAAGTACTAAGACCGCAAGAAAATTGTGATAGCAAGTGGATGCTACCATTTAGCTGCCTTCACTAGGTAAGCCTGTTGCACTGAACACTGGGCCTGTAAAGACTATTCCTGCTGCACCCACCTATTCCCTCTTGTTGTGGGAATGCGTTGATAGAGTTGCCAGGGATTGCTCATTATGTAATGGGCTCACTACCCATCTGAGCTTTGACATTTCAGTGGACTGAATGGATGAACTGGCCTAAAGGCAGGCAAAGCTGGAAGGATGAAAGGAGCCTTTGAGAATCTCATTTGAGCCATATTGTAGGGAAAGTGCTTTGCTTACAGCTGGATGGGGAGGTCCTGTTCTTGGAAAATGAGTTCAACTTAACTGTGTAGCCAGAGATACTACAGAGGCATGGCCTTAAGGGCATTCTCAGAGAGAAGAAACACCCAGAAAATATGTGTGTGCCCATGCTTTGAAACATTCTCCTCTGCGGAGAAGGGAGGTTGATCTGTGCCGACCTTGAGCTGCTGAAGAGGAGATAGTACCCAGGAAGAGAAAGGAGAAAAACAGTGAGGTTGGGCAAAAAGGAGGACCTGGTAGGCTGGGCCTCAGAAGCTTGCTGAGGGGCTGGAAGGGTTCAGAGGCAGTTGGCCTATGTCATTAGCAAAGCAGAACACAAGAGTTCATGTTATTTAGGGTTGCAAAACAAAGGGGATGAAGGTGCATTTAGAAGATCAGTCATTGCTGTCTGGCCTACTGAAGGAATTGCCCTGGTGTCACAGGCGAGACAGAAGAAACAACCTGTAATCTAGTTACTGTGATTTATTTATTAAATGACAAGATTAAAGCTTTTACCCTACGTCATTATTTCATGTACTTGCTCACTCACCCCTCAGCTTTACGTTCTCTAGATGTCAACTTCCTTTCCCAGTTGGAAGTTTGGTGCTTGTCCAGGAGGTTCGGGCAGAAACTTGTATGGTTTCATATTGTGTAGTTGCAGTTACCAGGCCCAGAAACTACCAGCCAAGGCTCTTAGGCATGCCCTGACGTTTATGTCCATGTCTCCAATCTCCCGGATCTTTCCCCACTTCCAACATCTTTCTTCCAGTCACAATCTTTGCTGTCTTCTCTCCCAGCCCCTTTTTCTACTCTCTGAGATCACGTCTTCTTGTTGTGAACACTTATTTTTGGCCTCCTCTTCTTTCCAGAACCCTAAACTCTGTTTTCCGATTCTAAATAGTGTATATGCAGAAGGACAGCACATGATCAGCCTCTTAATTTGTGGTTCTGTCTCATGTCTCTTTATTAATTGGAGGATTTGAGGTGTGCCACTTTTGTTTGTCCAGGTGTTATCAAAATTTGCAACCAACCCATTCCTTTTAAAGCTATCAGGTAGCAGGCTTTCACTTGAGATACCAAAAGTTTGATTTTGGATGTTCATCCACATGCTTACATACACCCAATTATCTACTTGCCTGTTAGTCATCACAATTTATTTTTTGCACCTATGACACTTGGTTATGATCGCTGCATGGCATGGAGGGTCAACTCTAGAAAAGTCTTTCAACCCATGATATTTTGGGGCATGTGTCCTGGCTATTGGCTAGCCTAACTGGATTCCAGTAGGATAATGCTGTTTGCAGGAAAGTTTTGCAAAGGGGATTTTTGAGGGTAACTTGGTGTCAGAATACTTTATTAAATCCTGCCCTACCAGTTTTTTGAAAACTGAGCAGGCACCCATTTGACAGCTCTGCTAGAAGTACTGAACCAAGATACTTTGCCTGTCACTAAGGTGTTGGCTCAGGTGATGAAAATGACGACTGTGGGCTGTTGTGAGGTATTTTGCCACTTTCCCTGCCCTCCAGCACTTGTTCCAAAAGATGTCACTGATTTTGCTACTTCTATCAGCCTCTCAAGTTCAGTTACCCAAAGGTTATACATGGCTTATCTGTGTGTGGCCTGGCTATTTGAAAACTTGATACATATAAATACTGCACCGTGCACAGGCAGTACAGAGGCTGAGACACCTGAAGAGGAGTGGAGGAACCTGAAGTCCCATAGAGATTCACAAGCACCTTATGACTTCTGTTCTCTTTGTGACTCATTTTATTCTCTGTATTTATAGGCAGCTGACTCCAGAGACTCCCTCTCTATGGCACTCTATTCCCAGTGTTTCTCATGGCTCATTAACAAGATTAATACGAAAATCAAAGGCAAGGAAAACTTTAAGTCTGTGGGCATCCTGGATATCTTTGGCTTCGAGAATTTTCAGGTCAGGATTTTGTCTTTTGTGGGGTGGGTTGGTTTTAGAGGTGTCAGTGTGTATAGGAGGGAATTTTGGTGGGTTTATATCCCCCAGTCTGGGGTCTCTCCACTGTCACTTTCCCCTGGAAGCAGCAAGATATATTTAGCTGCCCATTTCTGGGCATATATTCATAAAAGCTGATGTTCAAGGTCTGGATTGTGACACAGACCCTAAGCAGATGTACTGTGATAGATAATATTGAATTTTTGACTTGTGTGCAGGTTAAATATCCAAATCCTGTGTGTACATTATTTGTTTACATCTATTTTGCATTGTGTGGAGAATCCCATTGTGTGTAATGCTTCTGACTGCAACTGATGAGGGTTTTATGTTGAACAGTCATATAGTGACTGCTCAGATACTTCACAAAAGAGAAAGCCCAGTGACTTAACACTTAGGGAATTATATTTCTTTCTTCCAGAAGAGAAGCATGGCTTAGCATCCTTTACTGTGATTTAGGTTTACTGAACTAACCTTGCATGGGCTACAAAAGCTGTTTTCCTAGTGGACCGCCCCATACTGTCCTCCTCATGTCCATCTTGACCACTGTGTTCTCTGGCTTTACTCCAGGCCTGGCACCTTCCACCTTGCTGCTATAGATTATTTTAGAGCTCAGGGTCAAGTTTTATAATCATTGTTTCTTCTTGCAGGTGAATCGTTTTGAGCAGTTTAACATTAACTATGCAAATGAGAAACTCCAGGAATATTTCAACAAGCACATCTTCTCCTTGGAGCAGCTGGAGTACAACAGGTGACAAATAGAGGGAGTGGGGCCCTATTGCTTTCATGGGTAGTAGAAGGGAGGGCATAATTTCTCCTCTGTGTTCTTCAGTCCCTACTGCTGAGGCAGGAGAAACAACTGGGCCTTAGTACAACCCTGACTGTGGATGTATCTTTAAGCACTGTCCATGTGCTTTGCCAGCATCAGTCACTTGTCTCCAGGCAAAAGCAGTCTCCCTTGTAGCATTTAGAAAGTCCAGATTTCCTTCTGTCTCTCAGCTGAATAGAAAGCTCTTGGGCTTCAATCCAGTAGAGTACATGGTCACTGGCTTATTACTGACTTCAGTAATGATTTACCCAGGGTACTGGTAGTGTTATGCAGATGGAATCTTCATGTGCAAAAAGTCCCTGAAGATACACAGTTAGATATCTGACAGCTCTTTCTGTCCTAGAGATTCCTGTACTGTGAAAAGGGCTCTTTTCCTCAGCAAGGAGACTTAAATGAGAGATTTCCTGAGCTTGGGACCTTCTGCACAGCTGTTCTTCTTCTGTGGGCTTCATATTGAATTGTATTTAGTGAAGTACCTGGGATGTTCTAGAGTATTTCTGCTTCTAGAGAAGGCTGCTAGACAAATACTTTAGTTGTTGCTCTGAAACAGAAGCCTTTATGTTTGTGAATGAAGGAATTGAATAGGGTCAGTGAGGGCAAATGAGAGCAGCCTTGTAAAGGGAGACAGTTGAATAGGCAATTCATTAAATTCTAAAGATTACAAAACTGCAAGGCTATTTAAGCACTCACTTCTCAGGCCAGTTCCACCATTGCAGGAAGCCTGTGTTAAGAATGGTATCATCATGACAAATTATTTTTTCCTGATAATTGCATAGAAATCTAAGTTCTGTGGCTGAACTTTGAAAGAATGAGAGGATTTTATTACTGACTACACATCAAGTTATTCTAGGGTGATGTGTAAGCCCTGCTTCCTCAGGTTTAGTAAGTAGCTCTGTGTATCTCGATGCTTTGATCCTGGAAGTATGAAACCCAGGCTGAAGGGTTCATAGGCAACTGCTCCACTATCTTCAAAATGTTAGCCTCCACCTGAAAGGTGTCTGTAGCAGAATGTCAGTAAGTAGGTTCACACGTAGCCTGAAGTCTTCCTTGGATTCCTGAGTAAGAGCTATTCCCAGGCCTCTCTGAATTCTGAAAACAGAAACATCTTTTATTTTGGGAGTGTAGCAAGGTGATAAGAGAGGAAAAGTACATTCAGCAGATTTGCAGAATTTCATGGGTGATTTTCAAAGCACACGTATTGCACTACTCTACCTACATCAGCCTCTATTCTGAAAGATGCAGGGCCATCCTGTAGGTTCCCTGCATGTCAGGCTAAAGCTTACCTGTGTCATCCTCTTCAAAACTGTACCTGAAAACTCTCTCCTGTCTCTTCTTCTGGTGGACCTGTGAATTGTGGTTCAGTCTTCTGGCAGATGTGCTTTGGGCATGCTTTCCACATTGGTGGGTCAGCAGTTGACTCTTGAAGCTGTGTAGCAAACTGTCCATCATCGCCACTGCTTGGGCTGATGTTCATCAGTCCTGAAAGACCAACTACAGTTTTAAAATTCGTGGGAAATTTGCCCAAGTGACTACAAGATAAGCATCAGTCTAAATTGCCAGTATGGATAAGAAAGGCTGTCTCCTATTTCCATCTTCTTGTGTTAGCAGTGCATTGTGCCCCCTATTCTTTTTCCTCAGCCATGGCAAAGCCTAATTACTGAAGTTGTCTTCAGTCCTGGGACAGCTGCCAAGCTCAGCTACTTCTGCTTTTCTCCTACATCCCAGAGCATTGGATCTTTCATTTCAAGTCTTTGTTCTGTTTGTTCTTGACTGTCAGGGAAGGGATAAACTGGGAAGCCATTGACTGGATGGATAATGCAGAGTGCCTGGACCTTATTGAGAAGGTAAGCAGTTATCTGTGACAGTTTCCAGGGATCACCATAGGCACTGCTGATTGTCTTGAGACCTTCCCTGGGGTTTCCTGGTTTTAAAAACAGGTAGTTGCTTAGATCATCTTCCCATAGTGACCTGACAAAAGTATAGGCTCTTCTAGCTGTAGTCCCAGCTCAAGAAAGCAGATCTCTGCTTATTGTTGAGAGTAAGCTTAGGAAGGGTGTCATAGTTTTAGACAGAGATTAGTGTTTAAGTAAATTCTTAATGTGATTTTTTTACAAATAATCTCCACTTATGTTCTGCTTGTTGAATGCATTGACTGGACAGAATTCTGCTTTCAGCTTGAGCTTTGCTGCACATAACTCAGGGGTTATTGCTCAACGGTCTGTTCAGATCTCCAGTTCTTGTCTTGGTGTTGTGTAGTTAGAGCTTTTGCTGACTGTAAAAGCCTGTCTCTTGTTTGGCTGTAGAAACTAGGTCTACTGGCTTTGGTGAATGAAGAGAGTCGGTTCCCCAAAGGCACAGACAACACCCTTCTGGAAAAACTTCACAGCCAGCATATGGTAAGTAAGAAAATAACCTGGCAGGCAAATGATCAGTATGTTAGCCCCATCAGCATTGCAAAACCTAAAGTGAAGGTTTTGTTGATCTAAAATATATGCTTTGTAAGGAAACTTAAAATGCCTTGTACCCGAACCTGTGAGTGTTTAATAAAGCTGCACTGAACAAAATTAATATGTGAGACAACCTGAGAATAGTCTCTTGTGCACATAGAGAAAAGGAAGTATGCATTCCCCAGGCTGTGGGTAGAAGAGGTTTGAATTTGTAGGATGGGATTGGAGGTCAGGTTCTGCTGGTCTGCAATGAGACACGAGGCAGCACTCCAGGCACAGGATGTGGCTGCACAGTGTGTATGGATTTCTCCTGCCAGCTGACTCACAGCAGTCTGCTCCAGAGCGTGTCAAATCTGTCTCCTGGGGCTGGGGACGGCTTTTGCCTCATGACTTTTAATGAAAGCTCTCTTATTGTTCCTAATTAATTAAATTCTTTCATCCTCTTTCTTGTGTTCTGGACACAAGAGTGGAACGGCTTTTTCATGCAGGTCAGAAAGTTATCCTGGGGACACAGAAACCCCAGTGAGATCACTGTAGCAATCCCTTACCATGTCTCTGGTACAGCCAACACTTTGTTCTAAATAATAAATAGACTGAAAACAAAACAAATTAAAGCCTGTAGCATGGATTTCTGGAATAATTTACTACTTTAGTAAGAACATTTTCAGCAAATATTTCAGTTTCCTAGTCTTATAATTGAGACTTCATCCAAGCCTGAAAACACAAAAATTTGTATCCTTTCTCTGAATCTTTTTTAATTGGCATAGATGCAGATATTCTCATTTTTCATATTTATATTCTAACTTTGCTGGTAATACTCATGACTACAAATTGGAAATAATAGCAGTGACTTTTGGTTGGCTACTTACACAGAGCTTTGTGGAAATATTTCCTTTCTTCACGCTTAAATCAGGGCCTTCAATTTAGTCCGCTATGGCTTTGCCTCGTATTATAGGTCAAGGAATATGAGAATGCCTGCTTTATCTTTTTTATATTTTTTTTATTGTTGTTGGTATTTGTTAACTTTTAATATAAAACTAATGAATATTTTTAATGCCTCACTTGTTTTGATTTTTCTTTTTGAACTGTCCCAGCTTCTTCAGTTTCTTCTCCAAATGGAGACATTTCAAAGCTCCTCTTTCTTTCTGCTGTTTGTCTCTGAATTTGTCTACGTTTTTTTTTTTTTTCTCTATTCTTTTCTGAGATAAATAATCAGACCAGAATGCAGTTCCCTTGGTAAGAAGGTACCTGTGGTTTATTGTGCAGCAGCATGAGACTGCCAGTATTATTTTGCATTCCTTTATGCCCCACAACATTTTAGTTGCTATTTTTGGTAATTTCTGTGCATTGAGTAGCCTTTTCATTAAGCTGTTCATAGTGTCACCTCTGTCTGCTTTGAGGGGATAGCAGTTAACGTGGAACCCTAGGAAGCTTATGAGATGTGAAGTGCAGGGAGGAACAATTAAGTAGGTGCTCTAGGGTTTTCATTTGTTGAAGGTGAAAGTGCTTTTTGTACCAGTTAAAGTCTCTATTGCTGGCTGGAAGAGCACTGGAAGGCATCCAGCCAGCACTGCTGGGAAGCCTGAAGAGAAGAAGCCCTCTTCTCTGTATTTACTGTGGATTGCTGTAGTCTTAAGAAGGAAAAGCATAAGGCTGGGATTTCAGAGAATATGACCTCTGATACAACTGAAGAGAGAAGCAATAGGGGAGATAGGAGAAGGAACCAGAAGTGTTGAAAGCATGGATGAAATAAAAGGGCTTGGTAGAGAGAGAGAGAGAGGAGAGGAGTGTGCCAATCCACATGAGAGCCAGGAGCAGTCAGGCTTGGAATGGAAGGCAGGGAATTTTGTGACTGAAAAAAGATGACTGGATGGAGGAAAGGGAAGAGCAATGAAATGGGGTCAATATGAAAAGGAAAAGAAAGCAATGAAAAAAACTTCCAGTAGCACTAACAAATTATCAGTGTCAGAAGCCGTCCACCCAATACTGCCAAAAGACCTTGAAGATGAAAGAGCTCAGTTATGAACAGCATTGTCCAACTTAAAATTTCCGTATTACTTTTGTCTGAGAAGATGGGGAATTATTTTAATTTTTAGGAAGTATTGTAGGAAATTATAGGCCTATAGTTCTTATTTCACTATTGGGTATATTCAAAGAATGTAAATGGTCAGTTATCACAATGAAGAGAGACCTGTAAGACACTGTCTCATATGAGCATTGACTGGGCTGAGAGGAGTCTCATGAGACTGGGTGGTAAAATGAAAATGAAAAACAGTGTAGATAAATGCAAAAGGGTGTACCCGAAGGAAAACAGTCCCAATTTCCCCTTTGAAGATGGTGGGCCCTGAATTGACTGCTGCTCTTCAGGAGTGAGACCCAGACAGAGGCAGTGATAGATAGTTCCATGGAAATATCAGCACAGTAATGAAAAAACCCAGATGAAAAAGTAGAAACTCCTGGAAAACAGAATAAAAGAAGAAAACAGTGTTATGGCATTGTGTAATCTATAGATCACCTGCACTTTTAACCATGTACACCACTGGGCCCCTCTGCTCTAAAAGGGGTTGTATCAGAACTGGTAAACAACTGGTCTGGGACAGATTCAGTGTTATGGAAAACTATGTTGAAGGGACCCTGCAGTGAGGAGAAAAGATGACTTGTGTGTGTGTGTGTGATGGGTTGCAAAAGTCACACATGGCCTGCAGAAGACAAATGGCACTAATGGAAGCCAGGCTTAAATCTGTAGTTCTCTATGGGGTTGGTTAAGAGCTCCTGTGAAAGGACACTTGGATGCAAGAAGTTTACGTGGGTTCAGGTGTGGAATAAGCAAGGAAGCAAGAGAAATCCACTTGGGGTTACTAGTTAGGCAGGTCTTATAAAAATAATTAGAGTTTGAGGGAATATTAGGATGAAAGTATTATTTACTTGCTTTGTTCTTACTCTACACTGCATGGCCACTGCTAGAGGCACAATACTCAGCTGGATAGATTGTTGGTCTCGAGGAATGTGGCTGTTCTTACGTAGTTAAGATGGCTTTCACAGAACAAAGAAAGAAGGGGGGAAATGAGAGAGTAGAACATCTAATAAGAGAAAGGAAAAATTAGTATTGAATAAAGGGGAAGAGAGGTGCAAAGAAACAAAAAATATAGAGGAAGACAGGACATTGGTATATTATTTCCTTTGATGAAGAGAAGGTATGTAGGTGTTCTGCAAAGCTGCCATCTTCCTTGCATCCTGATCCTGTGTCTTGCACCACATGGTTTGTGTGGAGCCCGGTCTCCTCAGGTGTCAGACACGCAAGAATTAACATTTCATCCATGTCATGCCTGCCCAACCTTGATTCTGCAAGCCCTTGCTCACATGAGGAATGCCTTGAAGGGCTGGATTTAAGTAACATATTTGTAATGTAGCTGCAGAGAGCTGCGGCAGATGTGGTCGGGCTCTGCAAGAGCTAAGGTCCTTGCCCATCCCAGCCTTGTCATAGTCATGGCAGAATTCCTGACTGAGCCTGTTTATTCTTACACCAGCATTAGAAGACTACTTCTTTTTCTTTCATTTCAGAGCAACCCCTACTATGTGAAGCCTCGAGTAACAGACCATCAGTTTGGCATAAGACATTATGCAGGGGAGGTAGGTGTTCATGATTTGGTTGTGAGATGCTTGGTGCATCTTGGATTTAAGGTCCTTGACTTTAGATTCCAAAAACCAAGAATATCTCTAAACAGTGTGTTTCCACACAGTTAGTGCCCCATACCAGAGCACTTTTAAAATTTTGGGCTTAAAATAGCATGCACTATATTCTCCAGCCTGGATATTTGTTTCAGTTTCTCAAGTAACTTTTGGCTTGGGGGTTAAACTCCTCTGTACTTCTGTTATTCATGTTGTCTTTACACGCACATTCACAAACAAACAAAACCCGAAGTAAAAATCACAAGGAAAATTTGACTTTTGAGGAGGAGGAGAAAAGGCTAAATACCTATCCCAAAAAAGGAAAAGGTTTCCAAGCCTTCAATGTTAAATGTTGCTCTTTGTTGTGAAGAGCTATGAAACGGATGGAGGTGTGTCAAGGGAGGACACCTGCACATTAAAGAAGGCTAACCTCTCCTATAATAATATCTGCTGAGCACTTGTGGTTGGGAAGTCAGGGCACTGGGTGGCATTCTCCATTCACTTTGCTCTCCTGAAGTGAAGGGTGTACCTCACCCTTTGCAGAGGATTTCCCCACACACCCTCCCTGCCAGGCAAAATTTGCAGCTGTTTCACTTGGCTCTTGTTTTTGAGGGTTTTTTTGTTTTTTAGTTGATGGCTAAGAGCCACTCTCTGGATGGTAACTGTAAAACTCTGGAGTTCTTTGACCCCAAAAGTTCAGACCTTGGCATATGCCTGCAGTGTGATTGTGTAGCTCTGCTGGAGGTCTTGTACATTGGCATGTAAATGCAGAAGTGTGTAATGATTTGTATAGCAATGTTCTAGTGGCTCTGTCTGTGTTGCAGGTGCTGTATGATGTGAGAGGCTTCCTGGAGAAGAACAGAGACACTTTTCGTGATGACATTTTAAACATGCTGAAAGACAGCAGGTATACTTGTGAGGAGGCCACATCTGCTGGGTTGGCTAAGCCATATTCATGTAATAACTAGACCAAGGAAAGCATTTGCTTCTGCCAGAGCAACAGGCATCATTCTTAATCATTCTTCCCTTTGTGCTGGAGCGTTCTGACAAAAGAAAGGAGAGTTGGAGAAGTCAAATGAGGCACAGATTTAATCAGGATTTGTGTTGTCCCAGTTTTAAAAAGAGTTATAACAGCATGACAGAAATCCCTCCAGGCAATGATAGTCTTCCCTTCCCCTTCGCCTTCCCCTTCTCTCCTCTTCCTCTTCCCCTTTTCTTCCCCTTCCCCAGAACTGACCTACACTGAGAGTAGTTCTAGAACTCCTCTGGCTACAAAGAGCCGTGGTTCCAATTTCATGAGCATGTCATGGGTGCTAGTCATAGAGCTAGTTCAGGATGGCATGACAGCACCAGTCTAACTGGCATATCTTCCAGGTAGTTTTGCCTGGGGACATATAGGTGAAGGGAGGTGTCCTAGCCAGTGCAGAATGGCCATTTTCCTTTGTGTAATGTCCTGCTTGAGAGCATGAGAGGGGGTTTCTGGCTTTGCAGCTGAGTGTGGCATATAGGGCAGCCTGTGGGGTCTGGGCAGCCACGTGGAAAATATTAATTTCCTCACTGAAGTGCCCAACTGAACTGCCTCCTGCAGCCACTCTGGCACAGCAGGAACAAAAATGAGGTGTTTCACACTAGGACCATGCAGTTGCTGAGAATGAGAGCCATCTTTTCACAGGTGTTAGGGGTCTTGCATCTTCTTTAATTCTTTTCTTTTCCCTTAGGCTGGACTTCATTTATGACCTTTTTGAAAAAGTCTGCAGTCGTTGCAATGAAGAGACACTGAAGATGGGCACCCAGAGGCGCAGACCGACTGTCAGTTCCCAGTTCAGGGTATGATGTTTTCCAAGAGAGCAGCAGGCTTCTGGGGAGGAGCAGATGGTTAAGCAAGGCCTGCAGCCAAGAGGAGTCATTCATCCTTGTTTTATGTCCAGCACTGAAAATGTGCAGGAATGTTGCAGTGCTAAAAAAAGATAGTGCCACTGCCCCAAGGATTTCTGTCTGGTGTAAAATGTGAAATGCTAAGTCTGAGCATGGTGGCAGAGGGAATATACTTTGCTAAGTATATGAAATTCTTGAGGTTCCTTGGTCTTTCATATTGGTTTAGTGCTTCAGCTAAGTGTATGTGTCCTTTTAGGCCAATCTTTTACAGGTATTGTGACAATTCAAAAAAAACTTTATTGGGAGGACCTTGCAGGTATGAATCCTACCCCCTTAGATTGTCTGCAAACCTTTTGTTCATTTCACTGTTTTATCTTCCTGCATTTAAAGTTTGAGACTCTTGTAAAATTAACTCATGTGAGCTATACAGCTACAGGAGCAAACTAACTGTGTGGGTATGTTTTGGAAAGGAGGGAATCTCCTTGTTGAAGTTTTGGAAGGCAGAGTCAGAGGACATTAGGAATGTGAGGGCTGCATGAAGACCTTGTTGCTTCAAATGTAGCCCCTCTGCCTTCTGTAGTCACTGATCCTTTGGGTTTTGCCTTGTTGCTGTTTAGGATTCTCTTCATTCCTTGATGGCCACGCTAAATACTTCCAACCCATTCTTCATCCGCTGCATCAAACCAAATACAGAAAAGGTAAGTCTGTCTCCCAGCAAAATATATTCATGAGACAGAGGCCTTCATGAGCACTCACTTCTTGTACAAATGCCTGGCAAGTGCCTCAAACTGAGGATAAGAGCAGTTCCTCCTCACCTTCCCTTTTTCATTCTAGTTATTTTACAGTTGAGGGAAAACAAACTCTCCTCCTGGTAATCAGATGGAAAGGCTGCATGCTGAGTATGAGATTATATAGCCATTCTCACCTTTTTCCGTGCTTATGAAACCTGAAAGATGAACCAGGCTGGTGCAGAGCCCAGAGCTGTGGTAGAGGAAGCAATCATTCCTATTTCAGGTGCCTGTAGAGAAATTTGTTCTGGAATGCAAGACTTGTGCAGTAGGAAATGTTCTCCTGCAGATCCCTGGCTCTGAGGCAGAGGAGGTGGACGTTTCATTAGCAAGTCACAGTCCTTAGAGACAGGCTTACTCTCACTTGTATTGTGAACTGTGGCGGGAGGATATGCTGCTAACTAAATTGGGTGGGGAACTCTGAACTGATCCTTTTCTCTGTGTGTTTTGCAACTGTGTGATATGGCAGAGGACAGCTTGCTTGGGGCATTTATGCCAGAAAAGAATTCTGTAGTTTGTCTCCACTTTGACTGGAGAGAGACTGCAAAGAGAACTGAGTCAGGGTTCTGCACCCTGTATGTGTTAATGCATTATATCTTCACTTTCTTACCACGATTTGACTGAGTGCAGTCTCCAAACTGGGGTTTTTTCCCCCAGGATTTGCCCAGCTCCCTTTCTTCCCTTATTCTGCACTGTGCAGTGTTGTGAGATTGCTTTCTGCTTGACCCAAACTTCCTCCTTTTCACCTGGACGTTAATACCAAGATCAATATTTACTCTGTCTCTCTTATTTGTTTTTGATTCTGGATCATTATGTAGGCACCAAATCTCTTTAATCCAGATGTGGTTCTAAATCAGCTCCGGTACTCAGGGATGCTGGAGACAGTGAAAGTTCGAAGAGCAGGTTTCCCTATACGGCGCCTTTTCCAGGACTTTCTCGGCAGGTAATTGCTGTCATTGTCTCATATGCTGTAACAGCCCCAAGGTAGATAATTCCATATGATTGTTCCATCTTTAACTGCTGCTTCTGGTATGGATCGTCTATGGGATGTTCTTCTAACCATAGCTTTATTGTCCATAGCACAGACTGGTCTGGAAACCCTTCTGGAGACTTGCCTTTAGGGTAAAAGTCAGAATGGAAAAATAGACAGATGGTCTTCCTTTTTTTTTACGTTCACCACAGATTTGCTAGTGTGATGCTGTGAAACCCAGCTGGTCATAATATGTAAAAACCAAAATACCATGCTTAAAACCTTTAGACGGCTGGAGAAAATTTTAGTGGACAGTATAGTTGATGATTAATATTGGAAAGAGTGATTACTTCTTTTAATTAGCCACATCAAAAGGATTTCTTGAAATTTAAGGCTAGAAGAAACCATTGAACATTGCTTCCTTTGTCTCTTGGAGCATTAAATGCCACTCCTATACTGAACAAAATAACTTGTGTCTGATGAAAGCACATGTTTCAGAAAGACAGTTGTTCTTTACTGAAAAATTCTGTTGAGTTTGTGTTTTTTTACTGGGATTGCAACAATAATTGCCAGTGTAGTAGGAACAGATAAAGGCTGGGGGATGGAAATTTCCAAATTGGAAGGCAAACACGAAGAAGGGAGGTCCCAAGAGAAGAAGGACTAATGGGAGGAAGATAATTAGAGTTAAAAGACTGGGGGGAGAGAGGGAAGGGGGCTGTTACTGTCATATGTAATCTCATGAGACTCTGTTTCATTCTTAGGTACAAGATGCTTGTGAAGGGGACAAGTCTCTCAGACAACAGCAAAGCTGTATGTGCAGGTTTTCTTCAGACCTATGACAGCAGCAAGAAAGAATGGCAGCTGGGTAAAACAAAGGTACTTCATCAGTGTGGGGCAGGGAATGGCTTTGTTCCAGCTGCAAGGGGAGGCAATTGCATCTGATGAGATTCAAGGCAGTAGAAAAGACAATGCAGTCATGATCCTTTAAATATACTGACCTATGTCATTGACTTATAGCATCTCAAATATTTCCCGTATTATGTACCTAGAGACATAGAAGGCTTTTTGATTTTGTCTAAATTCCTTCTCATTGACTACACCAGATTGATTTTGTTGTGTCTGATCCAATTTAAGGATTCAAGGAGAACAAGCATGGGTCTCATTTTATGCAACTGTAATGTGTGCCATTAACTCTTGCCTCTTGTGCCAGCTATTTCACTCTGCTTGGCTAACCAAAATTCTTGCCTGAGGCAGTGAGCTGCTGCTTGGTATATATCTAAATTGTGAATAGTTAGATCAGCAGATGTGTGACAGCTTTCTGTTGTGGAAGCTCAGGTGATGGTTTGTGCAGTGAGCCCACACTATGCTAGCATACATTTTCTATGAAAAGGTATCCAAATGCTTCTGCCCACTTGCGTAATTCAGATTTTGCTTCTGCTTTGGTGAAAGGTTAACACTTCTCTCTTGCCTGGAATAGTCTGGATTTTCACAGAGAAATAGATGTAAGCATTGTGAGGTATATTACTCCAGTAAATTCTTCAAAGAATATTCCAAGAAGGATGGTGTCCAGTGCGGACAGCATTTCTCAATAGTGGGTATGCAGTCCATATCTAGAGCAGATGATAGTCCATCAAAGCAACTTCTTGCATTTTTTTGCCCTTAAACTTTCAAAAAAGTACTTCAGAATTATTTCCAGGGTCACACTGAAACCAGAAGTGATTTCTAGTGAACATGCTCATTTAATTTGTACAGGAGATCAAATAACAATATTTGTTGTTTTGAGCAGTCATTTCTTAATGAGTGGATAAAGTTTTTTAGAGAGCAAGATATCTTTCTCCCCTTCCTACAGGAGTGGTGGCAGCCCAGTTTGTAGTCTGAGGTATGAACTCCATGTCACAACCAAGGAAACCACTGGCCATTGTTGTGGGAAAGAGATGTATTAATCTGAAGTTTGGTTGGTTGCTTTTTTTATCACACGCCTCCACTGATACTCAAGAAAGAAGGTTTTATCGCCTAGCTGTATTTCTGCTCTGTAATTAAAGTGTTCCCCATCTTTAGTTTGAGCGTCTGGAGTCTCCTTACTGATCCTTGCAAACCAGGAACCGTTTCAGTCATTCCTGCCCCTAGATAACCCACATTGCTTGGGTGACTGCCAGTCTCCTAGCATTTTAGTATTAAAGCCTATGTGGAGACTGTGCGTGTTGCAGAGCTGCTTGTGTCTGGAAAGCTTTAGAAAGCAGTGGTTAGAGCTGGTAAACACAGAATTTGAACATTCTTCCTAGTGTGACAAAGAGATGGAAGATTGCTGGGCTACAGCAAGGGCAGCAGGAGAATGCATGTAAGGACCAAGCTCACGTGTACATACCTTGTGGAGTACAAAAGGTAATAAGCTATATAGCTGGAGTCCAGGGACTACAGCAGAATGACAACAAGCAGGAAATCCAGGCTGCTTTGAGTCCTTGGCAGCAATAGGATCCCTTTTCAGTCCCCATTGTGCATCATGAAGGACTGAGTCCATCTGTTTTCATTCAATTCTTGACCTGCACAAATTATTTTGGAAAAACAATATATAGGTGGTAATTGTGGTAAAGAAACTGTGTTTGTATTTTGACAAAACAGTGGATGCACTCTAATGTTTTTGGGGTTTTTTTTAACAATTGTGTCTTGTAATCTAAAAGATGGCTGAAAAGCTGTATGTGGCATGTTGGTAAACAGCAGTCTCTCTGCCTAGGGCACTGGTTGCTGTAGGTTGGAATATTGTGGGAAGAAAGAAATTATTAAGAATGGCAGTATTTGTATTTTTTTTTATTTCTTTCTGCCTGAGAAAGAAAATTGACAGGAATTGGGAAGCAGTTGAACCACCTTGTTGGGTTGGAGAAGTTATTTTATGTTGGGCATGGTTTGAATTAGAGATGTGTGTCCTGATAAAGGGTAGCAGTTCTATTTATTTAAAGAATGGATCTCTCCAAGGCTGTTCTGGCATGTTGCACCCTTGCTGCCATGCTGAATGGCTGGCCAGCCCCTGGCTACTTCAAGGTGCTGTCATTCCAAGGTGCATTGCCTTGCCATTTCGTTTTTCAGATGAGTTGTTTGGCATTCTTTCCTATGCAAAGCCATTTCATTCCTCCTATGGAGACCACTCTGCAACTCAGCTTTATGACAGTGCCTCCAGAAAGCCTGCCCCTAGGGAAGCAGATGCCAAGGTGAGGCTGAGCAGAGCAGTGGTGCTTCCTGGTAGTACCTTCCCCTGCTGTCTGTATCCAGCTGTTGTATCTTGTTTTCGGATTACAGAGTGCTTTTTCTGTATTCATGCTTTAGCTGGGGCTAGGTAACACAGGCATAGAATACTTTGGTTGATGAAGAAAAGAGCCTTAATTTTTCCAGAGGCTTTCAGGTAAGGGTGAAATGAAGCTACCACTTAAGGGGTAGTGTAGGTCATTGTCCTGAAAAGGAAGTCCCCTGTGTGGCCTTACTGCACTTTTGCTGCTACAGGTGCAGCTCTGGGTGCTCAGGTTGTGATTCCCAGAACTAACCTCAGCTCATGGAACCAGGAGTAGCTACTGAAAAGGTGTGACAAACCACTGGGGATGTAACCTAGGAAGAAGTATAAGGGGTGGGTAAAAAGCAAGGCTTATAGAAAGGGGAATACTTCCTGCAAAATGAATGGAAGGATAATTATATCTCTAGCAATTGTTTGAAGGAGGAAGGAAAAGACTCTGTGAATTAGTGTAGGGGATTGTGAAGCTTGGGAAAGGAAACGGAGGAGGAAGGGCAGGATGATCTTTGTGTTTTTCATTAAGAATAGAGCAGCTGCTGTGCTGGCAATTGTCAAATTAATGTTTATAAGAGGTATTAATGTATGCAAGGTAGGTTTTATCCGATATTATGACAGAGTTGAGGGCTTGGATGCAAACAAGCAGTGTGATGATGAAAGAGGTGGTGTTAAGGTGTCCTTGTCTTCACTGGAGATGTGCTGGCATGGAGCAGAAGTTTCCATGCCCCTTTCCTCAGTGCACCTGGAACTTCTGCCATACTTGCCATACCTACAACACAGATTTCTTACAGCTGTTTAACACAGTAATTCTTGCTATTTGAAGGCATTAATTTCCACATTTCCACGTGCTGTTTTGCAGGGCCTATTTGAAGGAGGAGGTTGCTGTACATTGTTTGGCATCCAGGTCACAGTGACCCACTTCCTGCTTTCCCAGTGTTGTCCCCAAGAATCATATGATCCCACTTTTGTACACATGGGTGCCCATGCAGTGTCTGCTGATCTGTATGAAACCGTAACATGTTTGCTGTCACACTGATGGTGCATGCAGGCATTATTGAGGTTGTGTGAAGAACACTGTGGTGTGTTGCACTGTGGTTTAAAACTTGGCCAGTGTCTAGTATAAGTAGGTATGGTAGAAGCAACTTTGTATGTTTTGTTCAAACATTCCTTCCTTAGATGAAACTGATCTCGTGTTTTCAGAAAACAACTATGAATTATGACAAAGAAAAGGCCACCTTCCAGTTTATTTCTACAAGGCATCAAAAATATTTCTGGACTTGAATGCCTGTTACTCTCCCTTGTCATCTACAGGAGTCTCAAAAAAACCCAAAGAAACCTTCAAAATGCCAACAGCTTATAAGTATATATTGGATATTATATTATTTGAGCTTAACCCCTCACTCTCAAGTATATATAGATCCTATAATCCTATAGAATTAGGGTTGGATCTCATAGAACTCTGCACACCCTGAAGTTTTTTCACCCCTCCTTGTTGGCCTGGCGCAGCAAGACAGTGCTTGCTATGGAAATATTGATGGCCTGAGTATTTTTGCAATTTGATGAAGATAATGGACTGAGACAGTGTTTTGGTGGTTGCATTCTTGAAATGGGTGACTGCTGCTTGGTTTTGGAATGTAAAGGAAAGAGCAATCCCTGGCTCAGAGAAGTCTTTAAAAGATTGTTGAGTTGACAGAGGGAGTAGATGTACAACTTGCAGGGAAGGATGCCAGCTTCATGGTTGGCAGTACCTTGATAATGAACCTTCTTTTAAGGCTACCCACAGTTACTTAGTCATTATAAAACAGTTCCTTTCTTAAGTCCTTTTTAATGGAAACTGCTTCCCAGGAGAAATTCGAGTCCAGGAAAGCCACTGGCTATAGGTATTAACTCAGGGAGAGGTGTCAGTACACAGTGGTCATTGCAGGGGAAAGAAGAGCCTTAGGGCATGAGGCCAAAAGCAGTGATGGGAGGGAAGGTATGCAGAGACATAAGGGGAGGTAAGTGGGGAGGAGGAGAGTTTGTACAGAACACTGAGACTGGATGACTATTCAAATCTCGGACCTCTCACCATAACCACATGGATCCAATACATTTGTAAGGAGTTTTTAGTGTGGTTCTGCAGATTGAGGAGTGTCAGCTCACAGCCTGTGTACACGGCAGCGCTTTAACAAGTAGGGCAGAACTTTGCTAATGTAGCCTGTTCTGCTGCAGGCCCTGGAAGTGATTTAGCCAATGCTAGGCAGCAGGTCACAAGAGCTTGACCATATGGCAGTTGCTGCTGTGACGGCAGCTTGTATGGACATACCTTAGCCAGCTTATTCTAAGCTAGGTGCTGCTAGCGGTGTACCCACAGCAATGTGGAGCTCCATGCAGGCTGCAGTTCATCTCAAAAATCCCTTTATTTCAGGAGTTTGTGCTGAACCCTGTGCTAATCTAATGCAAGCCCTCTCCTTTAACATTGTTCAGGTATGTCAGTACGATTCCTGTAAACATGGCCTTATCTTGCTTGTATCTTAATTATTGTGTCTCTAAGTAGCATCTTCATCTTTCACAAGCATTTAGTATTGAACAGAGGTTTGAAATACAGGTGATGGAAGATGCTTGAGAATTAAAATACTGGACATTGAAGTGCAAAAGTAATATTTGGAGACTCATACTGTCAAAGCTCAGTTGCCCCTAGTGCATGCTGCACTGCTGAACTTCTTCAGCACGGAAGCATCTCCACCCCAGAGTTTCTGGAGGTTGGTGGAGGGTTCCAGCTCTGGTGGGCTGAAGGTACACCCAGCTTTGCACCTCGACTGGGCTTTTGGCTTTCAGACTGCCTTCCATTATTAAGGCTGCTGTTAAGGTTGCTTCCTGGAGCCCAGAAATATAAATGTTCCTCCCTTTCCCTGAAAAGCGGAGGAGTTTCTTTGCAAAAAATGTAATCTCCCAAGTAGGTCGCAGTGCCTGCTGCAGGGCGGTACCGGATTGTGCGGGGAAAGCTGTCAGCTGAGAAAGAGTTAATCACAGGCGCAAGCACGGGCTCTACTCCTCCCTCCTCTTTCCCTCCTTCCTCTGCTCCCTCCCTCTCTCTCTCTTTTAAGTCTTGACCACAGAGTGAGGGAGGAGGGGGTTGGGTGCGGAGTTTGGCTCCCGCCGCTGCAAAACTTTTCCCCGGCGCTCGGAGTGCGGGCGCCGCGGGGCAGCGCCGGGGCAGGCGCGGGGCCGCCCGGGCACGGAGCGCTCTCCGCGCCGCTCACCCGGGGATGAAACCTCCCGGCTCTCCCGGGGACTGACTTCTTTCCTCTCTTTGTGTTTACTGAAACTCCTCCCCGTGGCGTCAGGTTTTCCTGAAGGAAGCTCTTGAGCAGAAGCTGGAGAAGGATCGGGAAGAGGAGTTGAGGAAAGCAGCTATAGTCATCCGGGCCCACGTCTTGGGCTACATGGCAAGGTCAGTGCTGGGGGCTGCCCCACCATCCCTGTGCTTGCGTGCCTGGGTTGCCCTGACCCCCTGCTTTGCTCTCTAGTCCCCTAGCATCCATCCCGGCTTCCCCTCCTGTATTATAAGGGAGAGGTGCGGGATGTGCCTTCCCTGCCAGCACTAGCTCTGCTGAAACCTTCCTGCACCTTTGGCGCCTCTTTTAGTTCTGTGCACGCTTGCACCCTCCCTCAACGCTGCTCAGCAAGCTCCTCGGGGACCTCTGTACACATTGCTTGCCTCTGATGACACCTTTTCCTTGCCTTCAGGGCTCTCCTGGCTGGGCCCCACCTACTCTTTGGGTCCTCTCCTTTTCCTTGTGCCTGTCAACTCTGTTTTCTGCTCCCCCTGCAAACTGCTTCTTCCTCACTTCCAGCTTTGCCTTTGCTCACCCTCTTTCCTCGCCCTGCCTGTTTGCCTCGTGATCTCCCTCTCCTTTTAATTAACTCTTCAGAATTGGTTTTCGGCCAGCTCTGCAACAGTAATCTCCTCTTGCCGCTCCCTTTTGCACTTGACCAGAGAAGGTTTGGGAGAACAAGCTGCAGACAAACCGCCCCTCCTCTGCCCCTTCAAGTCAGTGTAACAGCTGACTCCTTAATGGCTGTGGCATGCACACTTAATCCCAGTAAGATGCTCTTTCCTGGCTGGTCTCTGCTCCAGACACCTGTCAGTCAGGGGTGTGAGGAGGTGAAATCCGTGGCCAGCAGAGCTGTTTCAGCAGGCACTCTTCTTAGAGCTCCAGTTACACCAGGTAGCTCATTTTGAATTGGGAAATGTGTGCAGGGGTTGTACCCTGCCTTGCCAATGTGGAATATCAGCAGAATACACATTTGGTCTCTGGAGCTTTTATTCATTTATTTATTTCCCTCTAAGAAGACAAATGAGCTAGCTCTATTGTTTGTACATGAGACTACAAGTTCTTTGTGTCAGGGCCTCTGCTCTGTTTTACTTTGTGTCTAGCATTTGGAGAGAAGGATAGGGATTAGCACAGGAAAATTGATTTTCTGGGAAACATTACTGTGGGCATACTGGATTACTGCTTTTCTGAGTTCCTGGTAAGGAAAGCTGCTGCCCTGCAGGGCTGTGGTAGAAGACAGTGTGGCAACAGTGTTCCTCTTGGTTAGAAATCTTGTGGTCCTTCAGCCTCCACAGATCTGAATTCCTTGTCCCACATGTTGCCCTTCTGAGTCTCATCTTTAAGAACAAGCTGTGCTTCTGCAGCCAGAGTGGAGATCCTCACAGGTGTCTGGAGGTAACTGGACTTTGCAGGGGAGAAGAGGAGGGAGTGAACAAAGGTTTTCCAGTCCTCCTCCCTAGTTCTATCTGTGAAGAGTTTCCAGTTGCACTGCACCTGTATTGAGAATAAGTCCAGCAGGCAGGAGTTTGTCTGGACAAATGCTGAATGGTCTGTGCAGAGCTGGGCAGATGTCAGGAGTACCAGTGAGTGCTGCCTTAAGCTGGATACCATTTCTGTTAGTTTTGCAAGTATAAGTGTATTTAAATTCATTTGGTCTCATGCAAAGTAGATTGGCGAAGGAAGGATTTTACTGGTTTCTCTCCCTTTGTGAACTTGTTCTGTGAGACCGGAGAACCACATTTTCTTTGCTCATATTCCTTGCAGCCTAATATCTCTGACTGGTCACTAAAATGTAAGACAAGGAAATCAAGCCAATTGAAATGACCCCATTTTTACATAACTAATCCGTGAAGCTCTGAGATGCAGGTAACAGCTTCACCAGCGAAAATACACATAATGCAGGATCCATATACAAATTTGGCTGTGTCCCTGAATTCTTCAGGATCGTATTGTTTAGGGGAAGAATACAGTAGCAAAGTGCTCTATAGCCCTATGTTCTCTAGTCCTTGGAGGCATAACTGCCAGTTACAGCTCATGAACAGAATAATTAACTAAATCTCAAACACAGCATTGGAATCTTGCAACCACCCCATCTTCTCTTGTGTGATACATAGTCAGGATGTCTCCCAACCCCTCGGCATGGGCCGCCGGTCGAATTTCTTTGGCCAGTGCAAGAGCATGAGTGGAAAGCTGAACAAGGGAAATGAAGTTCACAGCCTGTGTGCAGCAATTCCAGCTGAAGGGTGTCTGCGAGCTTGGCTGTGGTCATGAGGAATGAGGGGACACTTCAGCCTGGCAGATTAGCAGGCAGAGCTGGCCTGTAGCTGGGCAGGGCTTGGCACATATTGCACTTGAGAGAGTTTCTGGCAGATGCATTTTGTAAAAGTCAGAGCACTTATATCTGCCTTGGCAAAGAGTGCACGTGCAGCTGTTCACACCCCATGTGCAGGACAGAGGGAGAACAGAGGGAGTAGGGGTAAGGGGACTGCAGCTCAGGAGCAATTAACCTAAAACCTCCTACTTCTTATCACCTCTTCCATTTCCTCTTCTTTTCTCTATGCTTCCTCCCTTTGACTTAATACTTATGGAAAAGAGTGTGACCTCTGCACACTGCTGTTGTTAGCATCCCTCTCCTGGTTTTCTTGACTGGGCTGATGTATCTGATGTGCAGGGAGGTGGCAAGCTGTCAGCATGGGTCCCTGTTGCCATTTGAAGAGAATTTGATTGCCAGGAGAGGGATTTTGAGGTGTGTCTTTTCCTCAGGGTGTTGCAGAAGGTCTGTGGGAAGGATATGTGAGAATACTGTGATATTTCCAATGTGCTTTCTAAGACTATAGGACATGACAGGATTACTGTAGCCTGTTGGCCCAAGATCCTGTGTAGCAGCCCCATAGAATTTCCCTCTGCAAATTCTCATTTGGATTAAAGAAGGGTTTGATTTGAATAGTACCAATAATCGTTTCCCAACAGCAAGTTATTAAGGTGTCTAAATATATTAAATTACTTTAAAAAAAGCCCACTTATTTGCAGCCATAATAGTTGTCAGCTTCAAATTGGTTAAATCTTGTTATGTCTACTGGTGGAAAAATAGAAATGCCACGCAGAAATGCGGTACTTTACCTGGTATCAAACCTTTCCTTAACCTTTTCTATTTCTTAAGGCAAGCGCTCTTATTCTATAAGGCTGAATTTCTGGTTCCAGTCCTGCTTCCTCAGAAATCACTTGAGGGTCTAACATTGTTCTTGGAATGGGGGCGCTAACACAGAATAAAAGGATAAAAGCAACAGTGTAGTCCCCTTCTACACAATATTTCCACTTGCAAGTATAAGAATCCCATTAGTATTTTTTTCTATAGCATTGTGGTGGGAGTTTGCCTTCACCCAATGATCTTGGGCCCAAAATTCTGTTTTTAACTTGCTGCTTCCCAACATAGTTGGACATCAGGTGTGTTTGGCCTTTGATTCTTCAATACAAGACCTTATGGTTGTTTAATGTTTGCTTGAATCTAACTTACAAATTGATCCAGATTACTGTGTGCTAATAACTTCTGCTATTTGCTTGGTTTGTACAAACTTCTACCAGGAACTTTTTTTCAGGTTCTTGATAAAAATTATAATGCAGAGCCAAAACCTGCCTTTTTTAGAACTTTACTAGAAATAGGGAATTATGATTCTTGTGCTTTGGGGCCCTATCATGTTTTAGAGTGCTGCAAAGTTGATTTTCAGATCATTTGATGATCCTTGTGAGTCCCTTCCAACTCAGGGTATTCTGTGACTCTTATTTAAGCAAAATGTTGTGCGGTAGAAGTATTTGTTTATGTGAACCTGTTAAAATGTTACATTCAATGGTCAATATTGTAGTATCAATATGTTTTCCCCCAGACAATACGAAATTAATGTGACCAGTTCTATTTTTGCACCGCTTTTGCTCTTCCTGGAGTTATTTGTGTTTACCCACTTAAAAGATGGGGCAATATGGGACTTTGTTCTCATATAGTAAGGTCATTTTTATTTTATTATATTAAATTTGTTTTTATTATAGTAAATCCACATTGAATTATTATGTTAATTGCACAGTGAATGTGTGTATGTGCAATGCAGGGAGACTTTGGGCCAGAGGACCTTCCCTTTCCATGTGCCAAATAACCTGTCTCTCATTTGCTGAGAGTCTTCACAAAAGTAGGTGCCCGTTGAAACAAACCAGTGGTAGATGTAAGAGGATGAGGTGAATATGATTTAAAGGTAGTGGCAGTAGAGGAACAGAAATCATGTCACTTCCAAACAGTGTTTTTCCCCAGATAATTTTTCTGTGGATGTGGTCAGCAAACAAGGGCAGGAGAAGTGCAGAGCATGCATGACTTCGTGGCGCATTTAAGTATCTGGTTCTGTTTTTAGGAAGAAGTATCAGAAGGTGCTAGCCAGTGTCATTATAATCCAAAAGAACTACCGAGCGTACTTCTGGAAGAAGAGCCTGCTGCGACTGAAGGCCTCTGCGGTCACCCTGCAGAAGCACTGGCGTGGCCGCCTGGCTCGCAGCCTCTACCAGCACCTGCTGCAGCAGGAACTCAGGCGGAAGCAGGAAGCGGAGGAGAGAAGGAGGCAAGAAGAGGAAGAACAGATCAGAAAAGAGGAAGAGGAAAGACAATGGCAAGAAGAGGAGGAGCGTAGGAGGAAACAGGAAGAGGAAGAGGTGAAGGAAAGGTACAGGATGGTATCTTACACTCATAGTTCCCTGGCTGTAAAGCTGATGAAGTGTCAAAGCGAGTCTGGGGCACCGACATGGTGGTAACACTGGAATAGCAGTTGCGTGAGACAGTGTCCCAAATGCCAGCAAGCAGAATTGTGGTGGCCTGTGGCCAACATTGAATAGAAGAGCAGTATGGAAAAGGAGTGTCCTGCTTCCTTTAGGAGAGCTAAATCTGATGTATTTTTAGTTCTGTTTAGTGTTTTTTTTCTTTGAAATATACGTACAGGAGGCAGATCCACTGATTGGGCAGAGATGCATAATTCTCTCATTGCCTTTGCAGCAGTGAAGGAAGTTTTATGCAGTCTTCCAAAATCCAGAGGGATTAGCAGAGTGAGAAGGTACCAGTATTGTAAGTCTTAGTGTAGCAGGATCAGAGAGCAAGTTGTGTAGCCTACCCATGCTACTGCAGTTGCTGCACTCATGAGCATACACATGCTGTCTCTCATCAGGAATATGGATGTGTCAAGAGAGACAAAAAGAGCCAATCTATGAGCAGTGACAGTACACCTAATGAAAATCCTGCACCTCACGCATCCTTTAGTGTTCACGATGTGGTTACCTACCTCCTATCTATTCTACTATCCAAACTGGATATCTCCTTTGGTAATATTTTTTTTTAGGAAGCATAAAACTTTAACTAAAAGATTATTACATAAATTTCAACAAATAATCACGTGATGTTTTGTTTTTCCTGAGTAGTTGATTACATTTCTTCTAGGGTCTTGTTGCTTACTTGTTCCAAAGTTGGATCTATCAGATTGTGTGGCAAGCATCAGAAAATTCTACAGTTAGAGACATGTTGCAAGGAAAAGAGATAGCTTGCAGTTCCGGTGGAGACAGTAGGGTGTTGTATCCACTGGGACAAGACATGGAGTTAGTGGTACCAGTGATGAGGTTTGGTCAAGGAATTAGCTGAAAAACACCGAAGGCTCCACTTTTGTCAATGCGTCAATTTTCAACGGTAGCCTCATCAGCAACATGAAGCTGGGCAAGTTCAGAAGGTCAGTAACTAGTTTGCAGATATCAAATGCTACAGACGCTCTCTCAGGTCTGATGTCCTTATTGTCCTAAGTAGAGCTTCTCTGTACCTATGTAGGGTGTGGCCTCACCTTGAGTTGCAGAGTGTGCAACTTTGGGCACCACAGTATAAAAAAGACATTAAGCCATTAAAGAGCATCCAAAGGAGGGCTATGAGGATGGTCAAGGGTCTGGAGGGGAAACTGTATCTGGAGCAGCTGAGGTCACTGGATTTGTTCAGCCTAGAGAAGAGGAGACTAAGGGGAGACCTCACTGCAGTCTTCAACATCCTCATAAGGGGAAGCAGAGGGGCAGGTACAGATCTCTTCACTCTTGTGACCAGTGATAGCACTCAAGGAAATGGCATGAAGCTGAGTTGGGGGAGGTTTATTCTGGATATCAGGAGAAAGTTTTTCACCCAGAGGATGGTTGAACACTGGAAGAGGCTTCCCAGGGAAGTGGTCACAGCACCAAGCCTGTCTGAGTTCAAGAAGCATTTGGACAATGCTCTCAGGCACATGGTGTGATTCTTGAGGTGTCCTTTGCAGGACCAGGAGTTGAACTCAGTGATCCTGATCAGTCCCTTCCAACTCAGCATATTGTATGATTCTGTGATGAAAGGAAGAACCTATCTAGTTTATTGATTATAGTGTTTTTGCCCTTTGGTTCCCAGCCCATGAAAGATGTGTTCATCCCAGCATCATAGTAACCAAGTGTCTGTGTTTCTAGAAATCAGGTGAACTTCTCATTTTGCTTTAATTTTCTAATTAATTTCAAAAGGCATCAGAGTGAGTAACCAAAGAGGTACTAGCAGACCATCTTGGCTAAATCCTGAACTTCCATTTAACCTCAAAAATGAGGTAGAAGTCCACAGAAATTGCAGATCGGCTAATCTACTGAGAACAAGCAAAAAAACCCCGAATTCTCACATAAAGACAAAATCAGAAGGGCTTAGATGCAACTTGAGGTGGAATGAACTAAAAGTTGGCATGAAATTATTGTGGATACACTGCTTGTAAAGGGGAGACATGGAGTAATTTGGTTTACTGTTAACAGGAAGAAAAAAATTGTGGAGAAACCTGAGGTATTTGATGCTATTTTTATCTTCCCCAAAAGTTTAACTGTTGAAAACTAAATACAATTAGCAAACATATGCAAAAATTCAGAACATAGCCTGGAAATAAAAAGTTAGAAAATGCTCAGGTAAGTCAAATCACAGAGAAGGAATCTTGACTTGGTGAAAATAATGTTTGGGTACTCTGAGAACTAGCTAAAGCAGTTCAGAACAGTAGCCATTCTCTTTGTCCTCCTATATGGATAGCAACAGAGTTTCCATAAACATGGAAAATTCCAAACATTTTAAAATTGTAAAAGGAAGAATGGGGGAATTGTGGACCAGTCAGCCTAACCTCAATTTCAGGAAGATAGTGAAACAAATAATCGAACAGTTGTAAATGATTGATGAAGGAATCAAGAACCAATGTGCATTTCTGAAGAACAAACAGCATTAAAGTTACGTGTTTCCTTCTGTAGTAGCTTATGGCATGCCTTGTGGACAGGGAAAAGCCATAGAGGGTAGGTAACTTGACTTAGGTAGGTAGAGGGTAGATAAGGGCTTTGATATTATGACAATACTCTAAGACACTAAAAGGAATGCGTTTTGGAAAAAAAGTACATGAAACAAGATTAGGATTTTTATTTTTACTGCATTGTATTATTGCATTTTAATTAATAAACAATAGTAGCTTTTTGTTAAATAGGAGAGAACTCTTGAGTGTGATTCTTCCATGATCTGTGCTGGTTATGGTACTTGTTTTCATAAGAATTTGGATGAGAAAATACAAATATCTATATTAAATTTGCAGATAAAACCATCTGCTGAGGGGCTGTAGGTATATAGCTAGCCAGGATTACAAATTAGATCATTTTGGCAAGTTAAAGAAAGGATCAGGAAAACAGGATAACTTTCAAGACAGACATATACAGATCTACAGTTAGGAATAATCAAATGCACAGGAAGAGGAGGAGGAGGAATGCATACTTAAACATCAGGAAGAAGGTCTGGAGACTAAATTAATTGTGTCATCAGTGTCATGCTGTGTGAGAGGAGAAAGCAAGTGCTGTATATAAATTGGATTGTTTCTGTGAGATGTGGAGGTGATTCTTCTGTACCACTTGGTACTGGTAAGGCTTCAGTTGAAGTACTGTCCCTGGTTTGGGTATCACATTTCAGGAAGAGTGTAGTGGTGGTGACTAGAAAGCAGCATAGAAATATCAGAGGTTTAAAAAATGTGAGGAACAGTTGCAGGAATTAGTACATAGATTATAGATGGTATTCCTAATTTGTTTTAAAATGGCTGTGCTTCTTGAGCCCTCTTATAATTTAAGGCAGTTGTTTAACTCACGATGACTGTTCAGGATCCTTCAGTAGAGTTGGAGCTATCTGGATCTCACTTATGTCAATTTTGATTTATAAGTATTTTCCGGAATTTTTTCAGTGATCAGGCACAAGAATGAGACCTTTAAGGACTTTGTGACTTGCAGCTGCAATTTAGAATTTGGCTGGGAAAAGCTGCAAGTCCTGGGAAATAAATATCATTGCCCTCCTGTTCTCCCTGGGATTGAATTATAGATTTGAAAGTTACCATGGCCAAGTGGTAACTTTCTTCCATCCATCCACATCCTGTTCCTGCTCCCTAAGCATGACCCTGGCATTTGTCTGTCTGCTAGTTTGGTTGCAGGTAGTGTACTCGCTGTGGAGAAAATGGCCATAGTGGTAGCTTTCCCTTGGAGTACAAACTTTTTGATCTGGGTGGAGATTCAACACCGTGGGATGGGTTTTTTTCCTCTACTCATGTTTACTGTGAAACTCTGACTCTTACAGTCTTCACTGGTACACTAGGTTTTGCAGGCCACTGAGAAGTTGTGCAAGCTGAGGCCTTAATACAGGAAAAACAAAACACAAGTTCAGTTCTGATATTGCAAAAATTCTGTTATGTTTTAAAAATCAAACACAGCTTCCTCATATCAATCAATTACAACATGTACAATCTCAGTATTCAAAGACTTACAGTACTTCAGAAGATTCTGTTTACATTTATTACAGTCTCATTTGTCTTTCTGTCACTGTTTCCAGTGTCCTTCCTAGTGTGTTCCAACTAATCCAATTTCCTAATTGATCTGAAAGTTAAGTGTGTGGGGAAAATCTGTTGTATCCACAAAGGTCATGCCAACCACAGAGAATTGGATTTTACTAAATTGCAAAAACTTTTAAATCAGTCTTACAGCAGGTACCTCATTTTAACCTTTTCCATGGAGGGATGATATGTCCATGTAATTCTGAAAGCCTCATGCAGGATAACTGAGTCTGTCTCTGACTGTCATGTCTTCTTTTTTGTCAGAGAAAAGGAACAACTGAATGCACTACTCCAGGTGGCCCAGGTAAGTTTAACAGTTACTCTTTTCACGTGTTCTCCTGAGTATCTGTGAAGGGTCCTTCGTGTCCTACAGTTTGCCTGGAGCTGATACTGTTATTGCAGCAACACTAGTTTAAAAATGGGCTTTGTTCACTCAAGACGTGCAGGTGTTTGGCTTTGTCAGAGGTGCATAGAGTTAACAAGATTGGGCTTTTCTCAAGGCTCATGTGCCAGCTTGCAGAGGTTCTATTTGAAAATTTCTGTATGGAACATGCAGCATCCTTTTTTAATCCGTATTGCTTGAGTTTATTAGCTGACCCTGTGATGTGGTACACTGTGACACAGTCTGGTTTGCTGGATTGTGCCTGTAACAGCCAAAATAAGAGTGCAGCCTACTGCTGCCATGGCTAAAATAAACCCCTTGGTACTTGACATATGAAAGAGCAGACCACTTACCCTGAGGTGTGTGAAAATAGCTGTGTATCTCCTTACTTCTTTTGCCAAATCACTTGTTCCCCAGTTTCAGACTATCTTTGTTCAGGAGGGATGACAGGGTACAGAAATGCATTCATCCACAAGTAAGAGTTAAGTAGAGAACAAGCAACGAGGTAACTAAAGAAAAAGAGCCAATTGACTGCATTGTCATAGTTCTGTCAGAAAGTACGAAATCCTTTCGGAATTCATTTTTCCTTTTCCTCGTGTGTGTATGTTTTGTCTTATGTGTGTATGTTTTCAACAGCCTCTGTGGAGGGGTTGATGGCTTTATCTTACAGCTAAACATCAGTGAAAGTTACCGGTGTCTTCTAATTGTTGTGTATCTGCTAGAAATTTCCTGTCTTCAGCCCCAAGCCATCATTCATCCAGTGATGCTAAAGAATGCCAAGAAATTTTGGATGGAGTTTTGGTGGGGTGGGATTAGAGTGGATGCAGTCCTGTTTCATTGCAAATACCCCTTCCAGCCCTAGATTCTGATGGTCAGACCCCTAATTCAGGAAGCAATGAAATTTCCAGATCTATTAATGAATTTTTGGGAGATCTTCAGCTCCTAAGCAGTCTATGCATGTATGTATTCATATACAGTTGCTTTGTCCTATATGTGGGTATATGTGTGAGTTAGTTCAGAAAGAGAGAACAGACTTTCAAACTGCTTTTATTCAAATTGCAGTGTACAAAAGGCTGTAACATGAGCAGCAGACAGAGAGAGGCTCTTCTAAAAATTCACTGATCCCAGTGAGCTTCTCTGTATGATTCAGAAAGGAGGTAGGCTGCTGGAAAAAAAGGAGGTAACTGAAGATCCAGTAGTTCTACCTTTAGCTTTTACAATATGAATGATTGCAAGATGCTTGGAGTCATCTTTTTGCAGATGTTAAGTACAAGACAAGCATAGGAGACAGGAAGAATGAAATCTCTATCAAGGAACACATATAAGTTCAAGAAACTGCTTTAACACTGTTATAAATTCTTTAAGGTGGAAACAGTAAAGACCGAAGAGGTGGACATTCCCCTGCAAGAAGAAGAGAGACGTCAAATGGAGGAGATCTTAAGATTGGAGAAGGAGATTGAGAAGTTGCAGCAACAGAAAGAAGATCACATGTCTGTCATCTGTGAAGACGCCAGGAATGAAATAAATCGGCAGCGAGAAGAAGAGATACAGAGGCTAGAAAAAGAGGCATCAAGGGTTGCCCAGGAGTTCTTGGAGCTGCTGGATTTTGGCAATCTGGATGAAAGTGTGCAGAACTTAGAGCGCTCACTTTCTAGCGAGGGGACACTCAACATTGACTGCAGCTTGGTGGCACCACTGGCTGAAGAAGAAGTGGATGAGGGTTTTCATGCTGATGACGAAGGACGGCCACCTTCCAGTATGGTGGTCTTGAATCAGCATGGCACAAGAAATAGCGATAACTACTCAAAAGAAGTTGCTGACACAAGCCTTTCACTTCTCCAGAGGGAAGTGGGAGAGGTTGTCCCTGCTCCCAGACAATCTGTGGAAAGAACCATTAGCCTCAAGGAGCAGAGAGCCATATCTGATCCAGCAGAAAGCATTTACAGCACTGTCTCAGATATGCAGAGGAGTAACAGTGGAGAGGCAGGAGAGCCAATTTACACTTCTCCCCCAGATGTGGAGTCTGACTACGACCATGAGGAGTTTGATGGCTATGGAGATGCCGTTAATGCCTCAGCTGAGCCCCTGAACGGTGAGGAGGGTCTGAGGCACTCCCATGGTACCAGCCTAGACTCCAACCGTGGCAGTCTGGACTCGGTGAGAATCCCTTCCTTCACCTTTCTGGATGTTAGTGTGAATTTGTTGATATTTATAACATCCTTGCCTTCTTATTGTATGCATGCTTGCTCTAGGTATTGTTACTAATATATAACTCTCTCTCACATCAATAATCAGCTGGGAAAAAAAGGGAAGAGTCATAGACTGAAGACCAGAGGGCTTGTGACTGTCTGGTGTCTACTGGTACACGAGCTAGCACACGTGTAGCTATTTTAGATTGTTTCCATCACCATCACCATATGTTAATATAACACTCTTTGGGAAGAATGAAAGCAAGCAGTTGGTATCTTGTAGGTCTGTATTTCACAGTAGCGGCCTAAGCTTCCAGTGTGGTTTGATTTGTCTCGATCATGAAAACTTTCCTTGTTTTAGTTCTGTTCAGAGTGAAGAGTTGATTCTCAGCTACTGTGTAGAAGTTAAGCTATTCTAAGGCTAGAAGAAATTACTGTGCTGATCCAGGCTGGGTCCCAGTGCACACAGTCAGGACCACTGAACCTTTTCATTCCTGCTGCAGGGACAATGACAGGGTAGTAAAGCTCTGCTATTAGCATTGCACTTGAAGCATCTCATCTTAGAGCCTGCAGTGGCTCTGGACTTCCTGAGTGCCCTCAGGCCAGCTGCTCAATAATGCAGTGATAAATCCCCATGCGGAACAGGATGTCAGATAAGCCCACATAGGATTGTGAGGAGTTCCCGTGTGCAGCAGTGACAGCCACAAAAATAATTCCGATAAATGATGTCCCCAAGAAGAGATACTTGAACTACAAAATATCTTTTTGAAAATGATTGATTGATTTTTGGGGCTTTTTATAATTAAATTTACTTCCTTCAGTATGCTTTTGCAATGACAGATTGTGACCTTTCTTAAAAAATTGCATGATTTTTCCTGTTTGCATTTCCCTAATGTTAGCTGCCAGCCATCAGAATTTCTTATGATGTGATCTGCTTGAGTAAAGGTACCTTCTCTGTTGGCAGGTACTCACAGATCACTGTCAGGTAATCTTCAAGCCATGAATCATTCTGTCACAGCCTAGGCTGGTTTCTACTATTCTTCTTAAAATGTAAATAGAAGTGAAGGGTTTTATTAGGCTCATCAGTGAGTAAGACTCATGAAAAATCCAGTTACTACTTTGTCATAGCATGAGCCACAGGAAGAGATAACTACAGCTGAGTAGACTCCCATCAGTAGCTGCTGATCCAAGAATACCTGATTTTTGAAACTTAATGGCAAAAGAGAGAGAATGAATGAGTGGAATAGGGATGAGGAAAAAGAGGAGCACAAAGGGGTCACAGGGAGAGGACAGAAGGGAAAATGAAAATAAGCAACATGCATTTGAAGAAGGAAGAGGTCTAAGGAGCTGCCTTCACTAGTATTAAATTAATAAAGCCAATCAAAGGAAGTTGTATTTAAGGTAAAGGAAATGATAGGGTAATTTAGGATTTTATGTGTGAAGTACTTTCTTTTGGTTGAGGGCCATTATCTAGTTGGAGAACAGAGATTAATAAATTCAGTACTGTTACTTCATTAATTCAGATCTGTGTTTTTAGGGTTCAGTTATGCTGGACTGTGTTTTTTTTTCCTAATCAACCTGAAGGAAGTAATTTCCTTTCTGGGGTTAAATCAAGTGTTCCATCTTGTCTGGCACTGTGGCCTTTCTGCCAGAAAAATCAGAAAACTTCTCCAAAATGAAAAATCCTCTTAATCCCATTAAATTAGATTTTCCATGGTGGGCTCTGCTTTGGAACAGGAAGCTTTGTTACTGCAGGTAAGTGGAGTTTTCTAGCCATGCCCACTGCTCTCTTTTCAGTTATGAAAATTCCATGCTCTTGCTTTAGGCATTAATGGGTAAGCTGTCAAGCCTCTAATTTTACCATACTGCTTTTTTGCAAAGGGACTATGTGTAGTTTTACAGCTTTTGTATATGTGACTTCTCTAATGTTGTTAATTTCCTCCAGTCCTCCTGTGACCAGGAGAACCCTAGTAGCCTGTATTTTTTTTTCTTTTAGTTTCTGGAGAGTGAAGAAGAAGTGGATGTTTACATTGATACAGATGAAGAGTTTTGTAATGGACGAGTCACTATCTTCAATGGCTCAGGACCACCCTATTTTCACAGTTATCTCTACATGAAAGGTAAGTCTTTTTATTTATTCTGCCAAAACCAGGGATGGATGGAATCCAGGAAACCTTCTTTCCCCTTCTGTTTCTCCAGAATCATCATCCTTATTTGCTCTTAGTTCTCAGTTAATTCTCCTTTTTTCTTTTTTCTTCTATTTAAAAAAATAAATAAAACTAAGAGCTAGGAGGCGAGTGTCAGGGATACCTTTGCCACCAAGACCTAATTGTGCCCATGTGGTATGGGCTTAAATGACTCATTCTGAGCTACAAAACTGAAGACAGTACAAAAATGTTTGAGGAGTGTGTATATTTTTACATTTAGTGTTTGTTTCACTAGTTTGTTCTGTTTTTTTTCATCTGCCTGAAGTTAAGCATGACCTTGTTTCTCTCTCCGGCTGCCTTGCTTCTGTAGGAACTGAAGTGGCAACTAGTTGTGCCCAAGAAGCAGCATCAGAATGGAGACCTGGCCCTTGTTGCATGTCTGATGAAATTTTGCTCCCTTGCTTTGCAGGAGGTCTCATGAACCCATGGAGGCGGCGCTGGTGTGTTCTGAAGAATGAGGCCTTCATGTGGTTCCGCACCAAGCAAGAGGCACTGAAGTCAGGCTGGCTCTACAAAAAAGGCGGAGGCATGTCAACGCTTTCACGCCGCAACTGGAAACGCCGTTGGTTTGTGCTTCGAGAATCCAAGCTGATGTACTTTGAGAATGATAGTGAGGAAAAGCTGAAGGGAACAATTGACATCAGAAGGGCAAAGTGAGTGAAAAAATCATTCCATTGATACCTAATATTCACTCTCTAAATCAATAATGAAGTGTCCAGTGCTGCCAGTTCATTGGCTGGTGTACTTCTCATAGGGCTTGGAGAATCAGAAATAAAGGAGGGAAAAGACAATTACAGCTTCTAGTTTTACTCTGGAGGGAGTCTGCAGTTACTTGACAGTTCTTTTCCCAATCTTGCTTTTCATAATCCAGCAGTAGCTCTTTTCAAGCCATGGATGGAGCCAGACCAGGAGGGGCTAATTAAGTACATACCCCATGCGTTCTCTCCTACCCAGACTCCATCTGTTTTCTGGCTTCTCCAGGCATTTCACAGAGGTAGTATGAAGCTCACAACATGATTTGAATTTGGCAGCATGTACTGTGCCTTTTCCTGAGTCCTGAGTGCTCTTTCTGCTGCCATAGTTAATTCCTCAGTTTATGCTGTAAGAAAGGAGAAACTAGTCACCTATTAGCATTACATGGACTGTAAAGTGCCAAAAAGCATGGCACACCCAACTTTGTAAACAGATCTCTGTATCAACCTCCCTGTTACCTCTTCTTCTATCTAGTCTACTGGTGTCTTGGAGAAAATCCGTGTAAATCCTGAAGCTTTGGTTTTTAACTGTACAAATTTTTTTAAACATCTTAATGTGTATTGGAGAAATTTTCTGTCAGAGTTACAAGCTGTCTGAACCAGTTATTTCCCTTCTGTATGGTGAAGGGTATCATGTGAAAGAATCAAGCAGAGGGAATTTAGGCCTGTGAAAGGTTTTCAGTTTTGGCTCTTGTGCTTCCTTGTGTTTTCCAGAGAGATTGTGGACATTCATGAAAAGGAGAATGCTTTGGACATAGTGACAGAAGACAGAGTTTATCACATCGTTGCAGAGTCACCAGAAGATGCCAGGTATTACAGGGAATTTTGTCAGATTTATTCATTCAGTGCATGTCTGACCCAGCTATTCACGGGAGAACCTGGGAAACAATCACTTCCCTTTTGGTGGGGAAAAGAGGGGATTTGTTCCAGAGTTTTGTTTCATGCTTCATGGAAGGTACCACACTTATTTTGGGGACTTCCCGTTGCAGCTACCAAGGTGGTGGTTCAGCCTATTAGTCACAGGACTGCCACCTTCTTATGTGGCTGTGAGCATGCTGAATTCAAGGGTTACTTCAGGAGACACACAGAACTTAATATAAACTGGAACATCTAATAGCTGATTTATTTATTAAATGGAATCTTGAATCAAACAAAAAGTCTATTCATGTTGTCTGTAAATGATTGCGAGAGCAGCTGGGTTTTATCCAGGAGACATAGAAAAGGCTGCAGCTTATCAGAGTCTGTAGTGTCATCTGATAAAATCTTCCCAGTGCAAAGCAAACAAATGACTCATGTCCTTCTTTCTTGGCATCTTGGCCAGACAGTGGGAATCAGTTGTTTAAGGGCAGGTCGGACAACCTGTTCTGGCTATGCAAAGCCAAGTTAAGAGGTTACTGTCCCTAGCTGCTCATGTCTTTCCACTTTTACCACCTTTACCAAGGCTTCTGGTCTCTCAGCCGAGACAGTGTAACTGTTTGTCTGATCTGCTGATTCTGTGAAGTTATATAGGGTCTGTTATTATTTCATTTGGTGTAGGGAGAGGAAGGGAGGAGGGTGTGTAGACACAATTTAACAGAAATGGACTAAAGATCAGCACATGAACAAGAAACATGCAAATTCAGGGGGCAGTAGCTAAAGGTAACTTCTTAACCGAGAACTTCCACAACTACAATGCCCTAAGGTAACACTGCAGAAATTGTTAGGACAAGTGTAAACAAAACGTGGCCTCTGTCTCTGTTCTCAGTCTCTAATCTGAGGGAGAAGAAAGCATGAACACTTGCACTAGCAAAGGGCAGACTAGCAGATGTAGAGTATCCAGTTTGAGTATCCTCCATGAAGGATAGATGTTTGCTGATCTCTCTGGAAGCCGTAGATACGAATCTGCTTGTTCGGCAACAGTGATTAGCCTCCAGATATGTCTGTAGTGAGAAGCCCTTTCACAGACAAAAAAATTAACTCCAGATTCACTTACAAACAAACCCATGATTAATTGCCAACCATATGACTTTCAAGTTTATTAGCAGATCAGAGAGAGACTAGTTAAAAAGGCTCCTAGATGTCTCTAGGACTCTAGTCCAGAAAGATTCCCAACTGTTTTTACAACTGCTGTATGCTCTTCTCAGTCTTCTGACATGGGCTCCCTCTAAGGCCACTGCTTATTTACCATTCCTTGAATAACAAGTAGAAAACTGGATTTTGCTGGAGCAGCTGTCAGTGTGTTGAAGAACGTGCACAGAATTTTCATGGATAAATAAGGAGGAAGGATGACATTAGAATCTGGTATGATCAGCCCAAGAGATACTTTGTGGCGATAGTACTCAGGAAATTGTGAATGAAGAAATTTTCCCAGTGGCAGCTTTCCAGGTTGCTTGATCATATTCTGGAGCTAGTTTCACTACCCAGATTTTAACTCTGAGTCTGTTCTGGTTGCCAGCGGTTGGTTTAATGTCCTGAGCCGAGTACACAGTGCTACAGCACAGCAGCTGAGGGAAATGCAGGATGAACAGGCCAATCCAAAGAATGCTGTGGTGAGTTACTGTGCAACCAGCCTGTGGGCATGCTTGGAGCTCTCTGTGTTAAACTATTTGTACATGTTTTTCCAGCACATGCATTGTTGTAGAGCATGAGCAGTATAAGAAAGTTGGGCAGTTATCATAAAGAAACAGCAAAACCGATGGCAAAGAAGGGGTGGAACATGGTGGTTGTGTTGGGTGGCTCAGCTTAATCACCAGTAGCTCTCTTCAGTTTGAGGAGAAGGAGGAGACTGCCTCATGCAAATAAAATGTCTTTGGATGGGACTAGTCTGGGTCACAGTTGTTCCAGACAGAAGACAGCAGTTGGGAAGAACAGTGTATTTATGTATTTTGCCAATACAGAGATACTAGCAAAGGTTATTTCAGGCCTTCATAATACTTTCTGGAAATTTGTAGCTGTTTTTCCTCCAGTCCTTTGGAGCCCTTGCACTTCTTATGCTGTTTGGGGAGCAAAGATGACTCACTCATGCCTTTCTCATATGTTCATTTCTACTCAAGCTACTGGAATTCAGAGGAATGTTTTCAGTTCCAATTCTATTCACAAAGGAGAATGTCTGTAATCTAAGATGCAATCTGTGTCTTTTTCACTGTATAGGGAACCCTAGATGTTGGGCTAATTGACTCTGTCTGTGCCTCAGACAATCCTGACAGGTATGTACAGCAATCTGACCAGCTCTTAAATCAGAAGCTCTCTAGCATATTTTTGTGGGTAGGTCCAGGTTTCTTTTGTGGTTTGTGTTTGTTTAAACTCATACACCTTTTTCTCCAAACACATAAAAAACTGAGATCTTCAGCTTGTTTCAACTTCAGAGGTGTGAAGTTCCTATGTGATTTGTCTTTGAGTAAAAGTTTTTCCTTCAACTCATAGAAGTGAAAAGAGCATAATCACAATGCCAGTAAATTATAGTCTTACCTATTATTACCACTGAACAAATATGTCCAGTAAAAGCAGCAGTTTCTGAACAGAGTGATTTTAAGTTAATCTTGTAAATTTAGGGGAAAGAAACGGCATTATGAAAGAATAATGGATGAATTTAGAAATCTGTATTATTTTTCAAGTCTTTGCAATGCAAAGACCTTCAGTTCGGTTAGTTTCAGTGAAGAGATTGTGGGACATTTCATATCACTTTGTGTTAACATTTGATTATTTCCCACATAGCAGGTTCACCCAGGGCAAAGATACTTATTACAGTGCTGAAGTAAAATGTTAGCTATTAAGTTACTTACCTCTTTTCTCTTTTTTTTTCCTCACACAGGTTGCTAGGACTTTGGGGTTACTAGTTTAGAAAATGCACATCTCAGTACTGATCTAAGATTTCATTGATAAAAACATTTTAGGCAGTTCTCAACCTGTACTCCTCATAATTAATCTGTATACCAGTGAAAACAAGGAACAAATAGTAAGCTGAAGAGTCAAAATCTGTTCATGTATGTGCTGATGTACACTCTTCTGGAGTGACAATGTTTAAACCAATGTTAAATTCTGAGGAGAACACTTATTCTTAACCAATATTTTTATGCAGATTATTTTTATCTTCCATTGGTTTATGCAGTTTTCTAACAGTTTCTTGATTTGCACCTTTTACCTTTTGCTTCGTACTTGCATTCTAATTTTCAATTTCTGTTTTCTCATAGAAATCTGATTTTGTTTTCAAAGTTTTCTGAATCTGTCCTCTTAGAACTAGTCATACGTTTACTTCTCCTGTAAAGTATTGATTCTCTACAGGATTGTGAATATTCTTTTGGCAGGACACAGTTGCATGAGAAGGACAAAGTCATGTAGGAGCAACGTAACAGTTTTTCCTCTGTTTTGTCAGAGTCAGCTCATCCTTTCTAAAACCAACCTCAAGCCCATTTTAGCTGACCCTACTGAGACCTATGTTTGCTGTTGCATCGCTGTTTTTGAAAAGTACAAGGAGAATGACTGTACTAGCTCAGCCCGGTGGTACTAACACTAGCTCAGTCCAATCAGAGGGAGGATCAAAGTCCTTTGCTTATGAACCCAGGACATTTTACAGCTGGTTATTATCTAATTAATATTTTCTAGTCTTTGGAAATAACTTTTGAAAGACAATTAGTTTCATTTAGCTGGTCTTTTCCATTCATCAGTTTGCAGACTAACTGCACAGGAGGTGATTTTAAGTATTTCTGCACCTCACTGTAATTTGTATTCCGAGAGTCTTTCTGGATTGTTTATGGGAATATGTTTAACATGACTTTGGGTGTGCTGTGAGTTGAGATATTTGCAAGGTTATGACTAACTTCAGTGCTTTTGTTTTCTGGCAGACCGAATTCTTTTGTGATCATCACAGCAAATCGAGTGATTCACTGCAACAGCGACACACCTGAGGAGATGCATCACTGGATCTCCTTGCTGCAGAAACCAAAAGGCGAATCTAAAGTTGATGGCCAGGAATTCCTTGTGAGAGGTGAAAGGAAATGCATGCAATTACATGTGAAACTCCTCTTCTGCTTATAATCTGAAAGGGAGATTCTGCTAACTTGATCTAGGGTTTAACTGCTCCCCCAAACCAGTCATTCTTTGCCCATTTCCATCTTCCTGCCAGCTGCTTGCCACATCCTGTGTGTGTTAGCCCTGGCTCTTACATGATTCCTTGTCAGTTGGAAAAAAATAACTATATGTTTAGTTTTCTGATGTTAGTTCCACAGCCTATTTAAACACATCCAGTGAATGCCATAAAGAATAGGAAGGAGCATGGCTGCTGTTTAGGAGCAGCTGGCTTAGATGGACTATAACATGACACTGTGGCTTTTGTTGTCAGAAAACTCTGTTCCTTCTGACACCTGTCATGTAGAGAGGGAGGGAGAGAGATCTTTGTGGGATTGCTACTGTCCTCAGCTGAACTAACTAACCTGATTATGGTAGACATAGTGAGGTGAGAAAAATTCTCTGAGGTTGAGCAAAAGATTTAAATTATGTCTTTTAGAAAGAGCCTAATTGAAGATGGCAAAGCATGAGTAGTGATCACACATGTATTACAAAATATTCCCCCATTTATCTCAAGCATTTGTAAATTTCCTTAATACTTTAAGATCATCACGTAGTCCTAAATATTTGAAGACACTCCTGATCCAATCTGTGGAAAGCAAGTGCATGAGAAAATTGCCTTACATCTTGTGGAGAGAGTCTATGAAGGAGTAAAGGTCTAAGAGCGGCCATGGCAAGGCAGGAGTGCAGCAAGAAAAGGGTCACAAAAATGTGGCATAAACCTTCCATCCTAGGCTTAAAAATTTCAATGAGATTGAATGATATAAAGCAGATTATCAGACAACAGTTTGAGTACCTTAAATTCTAAATACCTCATTGCAAGGCAACAGTTCCTTTTATCTCGTATTGTTCATTAGTTAAAGGAAAAAAAGGAATGATCCTTTGCAAAGTTGATATATGCTCTGCACTTCACAGTAAGATGTCTGTATGACAATAGTGTAGCCACAAAAGCATATATTCAGAAATGTCTCACTCTACATTTTCTTTATATGGAACCTCTGGGCTCAGTCCCACATTCTTTGAACTTTTTGCCTTGGGGAGGGGGGACAATGGTTTTTACATCTCTAAGTAGAAAATTGTCTTTTTTACAGCTTTAGCAATGCAGATTGTGATTTTTTCCTGTTACAGCATTGACTTTTTTCCCCTTTTTTTGGTTTTCCTGTTTTTTGCTATGACTGTAAAATGACAGTGAAATTATTTTTCCTGACCTTGGGAGCAAGAGATACATGTAATGATCTTTCTACTAGAGGACAAGTGTCACCAAACCTCTTCCATCAAGGTTTGGATAGGCATTTGGCATCTCTTTGGAAGAATGAATTATAAATAATTTATTCAGGTGTTTGTGGCTTGTGATGGAAACATCCTGAATAGAGGATGCCCTCATGGTGATCACATTGGTGATGGGAGATCATTAATAAAAAAAATACACCAGGCTGAAGGATGGAACTGCCTGGTGGAAAATTCTGGGCTAATTTCTTAACAGTAACTGTGCAGGATACCAGTAAAGTAGACCTAGTAGGTCCCAGCATGAGCTTTTTGCACAGAGGTGGAGGATTGCTGTGGTGGTAAAACCACTGACATGTTTATGTCTCTGTGCTAGGTTGGCTTCATAAGGAGGTTCAGAGCAGCAACAAGATGTCCTCTCTGAAGATGAAGAAGCGCTGGTTTGTTCTGACAAACACTGCCCTCGATTACTACAAGTCATCTGAGCGCACAGCTGCCAAGCTTGGCACACTTGTGCTCAACAGCCTCTGCTCCGTAGTGCAGCCTGACGAGAGGGTCTTCAAAGACACAGGTGAGAGGAAGAAAGTGGCAGTGAGCAGAGTCCATGTGTGGAGTTCTGAAGAGGGGATGGTGCAGGACTGTAATGGTGTGTCCTGTTGAGAAGGAAGTCTTAATGTCGTCTGAGGCTTTGCGTCCGAATGCAGACATCTCATAGAAACTGGGAGAGATTTGCAAAGGACTAGAGAGCGGTGTGTAAGTGACTGTAAGTCCCTCACACCTAATGGAGATACACAGTGCTGATGTTTTTCACCGAGTAGTGTCACTGTGGATCTAAGTGTTTCTCAGATAGGGTAGCAGGTATGAGTTCTTACAGTTGACGCTGTAATTATTGGTACATCTCCATAAATATCTGCCACTTTGTAGCATGACCTACATTTGTCTCTGGGGTCAATGCCATCCTCTTAAATAGCAGCAGTGCCATACACTGTAAGTCTATTTTATAGCATCACTCAATTTATTAGAAACAAAAGATAACAAAGGCTTGTGTTTGCTTTCTGTGCAACATGGCACAGTTCTGGGAAGGCAGGATCTGGCATGATCCTGCATTCCTTGCTTTATGAGTTTGGGAGAGAACTCAGGTTATGGGGTAAAGGGTCAATCTCACTGACAAAGAATGTGAATCTTAGGACAAGACTTGACATTCTGGACATTTGAGTAGTGGAGTTGCTTGGGATACTTTTTAGAAGGGTTGGAAGCATATTTAGTGAAGTGAGATGAGAGAAAATTTATTCTTCTCATTTACAAGATATTGTCTACATTTTTAATCTCAACAGATGTCTAGGGCTGTCTTTAGCAGAGAGAATTACCATCACCTTAACATGTTCTCTCAGGTTGTCAAACATATTTTTAAAAGTTATGGAAATTGATTTGGCAATCTGACTCGGTGCTGTGTTTAGAGTGGTCATTTTCTGAGTGATTAACAGCACAGTGTAGCCCAAACCCTGTCTGTGAAAGTGAGCTGCCTGGTTGGCAGGCAGGTAGTTGTGTTACACTGCAAGATACATGTATCTTGGAAAGCTGTCCTTGTACCAAAATCTGGATTGGGACTGATAAATATGTTTTGGGAATGGGGATGTTAATGCCTGCCTAGTCAGTTTTAACCAGACATACCATATGTTGCTATCAAAGCAGCAAGAATTTTCCTTAGCCACGAGCTACAGACAAGAAGAGAAACATAGCGCCATTAAAAGTGCAAATGATCTCTAAGTTAATCATCAAGTCCAACCATTAGCCTAACATAGTGAAGTCCACCACTGAGCCGTGTCCCTAAGTGCCATATCTATACAATTTTTAAATGCCTCCAGGGATAGTGATTCAACCACTTTCCTGTGCAGCCTGTTCCAATGCTTGACAACCCTTTCCATGAAGAAATTTTTCATAATATTCAGTGTAAGCATACTGTGGCACAGCTTGAGGCCATTTCCTTGTGACCTATCACTTGGTACTTGAGAGAAGGGACAGACCCACATCTGGCCAGGGAGTTGTAGAGAGTGATAAGGTCCCCTCAAGCCTTCATTTCTCCAGGCTAAACACCCCAAGCTTCCTCAGCTGCTCCTCATAGGACTTTGTGCTCCAGACCTTTCACCAGCTTTGTTGCCCTTCTTTGACATTGAAGATGATGAGCTCCATAACCTTCCCTGTTATCAAGGTCAGACTGACAGACCTGTAGTTTCCCCCATTCTCCCACTGGCCCTTTTCCTTGGTGGAAGTCACATTTTCTAACCTCTACTCAACTACATGATATGGAAACAAGTTTCACCTTCCAGCTTCCTTGTTTCTCCACAGGTTATTGGAACATCATTGTCCATGGGCGAAAGCACTCCTACAGACTGTACACGAAGCTGCTGAATGAAGCTATGCGCTGGGCCTCTGCCATCCAGGGTGTCATTGACAGCAAAGTTCCCATAGAAACACCTACACAGCAACTCATTCGTGATATCAGGGTAGGTGGCATTATGCCAATTCCCTGGGCATGGGCTCCCTGGCCGGGAGCAGCCAGATCACCACTGGCCTTACCCAGTCATTGCAGAGAATGTGGAAATGCTGGTTTAGGGGGAAAAAATAGAATAAAAAAAAAGAAACCTAAAATGACTGTGCAACAAAATAATCAAATGTTATGTGACTTTTATTTTGAATTAGCTTGTTAACTGATCTGTGAAAGTCTAGGTTATAACTGTGCAATTTCAAATTGCATGCAGGATTACACCATCAAGTATTTACAAATTCCTGCTTCATCCTTTCTTCTCCTAACTATCGTCCAGACACAAATATAAAAAGGTTCATTCCTGCCAGTCATCTGACTTTGCTGTACCCTGAAGTTCTCTTCGTACCTTAGGCTTGTGTGGTTAATATTAGAGTAAAGGGTGGAAAGAAAATATCCTTCAAGATAGCAAAATTGCACCACTGTAGCAGGAGTAATTTTGGAAAGAAACTTTCCAAAAACTTTGGTAAATTAAACAAGGAATCATATTAGAAGACACACTAAAGCGTATTTCAGAAGAAGTGTGTGTGTGATGAGCTCTAAATTAGATGCAGCTAGATAGTACATAGGAAGAAAGAGCTGGGAGTGATTGTAGAGAATCTTGGAAAATTTCAGGTCAGGGTTCAAGCACAAATGGAACTGCAAGTATTGTCAGGGAAGGAATATAGGACAACATACAGGATCACATGAGGAATGTGATACCAGTTTGTGTGGTAGCAACAGGCTCAGGTTTTGAACACCATGTGCAGAATTTTGGTGGTTCTTTCTGTAAATACATGTGATACAACCAGACAAATTCAGGAGAACAGGCTCATTATTGCATACTGGATATGGCAGCATGGCTATTCTTGTGTTTAATATTCAGAAATAACATACAGAGTAATTTTGTGAATTATGCTTTGGTCACCGAGTCCACCTATGGACCTCCAGAAGTTTAGACAAACATGGTTGAGCTTGACCCTAATTGTATGAGGACATCCTGCAAAGGACTGTCACTCTTTGAGGATAATTATTTTTTTCTCTTTTTTTTTTTTTTTTAATTTCAGGAAAACAGCACAAACTTGGAAGTAGTGGAACAGACATATAGGAGGAACCCAATCTTGCGATATACCCAGCACCCCTTGCATTCCCCACTGCTCCCACTACCTTATGGAGATGTTAGTGTCAACTGTAAGTATTTTACCCAAGTGACAGAATTCACTCACATTCTGAGGGCCTGAGCACCACAAAACTGGTCTGTAAGCTCTCTCTGTGCAGGTGAAGTCTATTTAGGGCAGTGTAGCCCACAGGGTTCAGAGAAGGAGCAGTCACTTTCTCTCTCCCTTTCTTCTCTGGAAGGTATGCTGTGTCTACTGCTTCTTACCATGGGAACAGAGAATCCCAAAGTAAATGGGGGCAGGTAGTTCATCATCCCTCTGGGGGATGTGCAGCTTGTCCTTTAGCCACAACTGGGTTGCAAGTGGCTCCAGTGGAAGTACTACAAGAAGATGACATCAGGCAGTAGGATAGTATTTCTACAGAAGCTACTGTAAAACCAAACTAAACTTCATTTAGTTTTGAATGTGTCAGGAACATGAAAGAACTAGACTGTGTGATAGGCAAACAGAAAACCAAAGTGATTTGCTGATGATTCCAGACTGTTTGACATACTAAAACTAAAAGTTGGGGCTGAAGAGCTTTAGAAGAATCTCTTATGTGGAGTGACTGAGTCACAAGATCTTTTAAGAAATTAATTTCAATGTGGATATGTGGGAAAAACAGTCTGCCACATAGGTAGTGATCTAGCTCTGCTTAGGAAAGTGAACACAAATTTACACAGCTTTATGAAAATGCCAACTCCTGTGGTGAGTGCAGAAAAAAACAGCTTACAGAAGATTTTGAAAGCTTAGAAAAGGAAAAAAAAAGTCTTTGCCTGTCTGCATTGGTGTATTGTGCACCTGCATCTTGAATACAGGATGCTATTTTGCCTTCTACATCTTTTCAAAGGTAAGTAAAAACCTACAGAAAGATGATCAAAGGCATTGAGAGACTTACCTACAATTAAGTGACTAAATAGAGCAGGATTGTTCAGCCTCAGAAAGAAGATTTTAGGGACAGAAGACTGTCACGGAGAAAGTGCAAGGGTACTAGCTGGTGGCTGTCTGTCATGATACAAGGATTCAATTATGTGGCAGATTAAAAGCCTAGGAAAAATAAATTCTGAAAAATTACAGAGCAAACACACTGTATAAATTACTGTAAAGGGCTGCGTATTGGAATTGCACAGTTCATTCATGGGCACTGGGAAAGCAATGGCTGTACAGGAGAAGCCCCAGAGATGTGCAAAGCAGAATGCAAGGCTGCAGCAGGATGGTATCACATATGTCTGAGCAATTCAGAGCAGACATGTAGGTGCTCAAAAAACTTAACCAGTTTTGTTCTAAGCATTTCAAATCTAAACAATAGGTAAAAGCTGCATCTGTGCAATTTCACTATTTGTGAAAGTTCTTTGTTGGCTTGGGGGTCAAAGCTAATACAGACACAACACAGAATTTTGAAAGTATACAAGCCAGGTTTCAGTGGCTGCATTGAGGCACCTCAGTTGCAGACACTGAAGCCTGAACTAGATTTCAGTGCTCATTTCTCTTAAAGATACACTCTGCTTTTCTGCACAGTGTATCCAGAAACGAATTTGCAGTGGTGCAAAGTCAGATGTTGGCAAATACTAATTAAAACTGCATTTGAACATTTATAGGGGAAGCACTAGTGAATATTGTCTATAAATTTAAGTTCAGGATATGAGTACAGTTGCTTGTAGTGTTGCCAGGCCATTAGAAAATGAGGGAGATTTTCACCTCTTGTCGCTTTTGTGATCGTTTCCCAGTGCAACAAGAGAAAGGTTACAGCAGTTTACAGGATGAAGCAGTGAAGATCTTCAACTCCCTTCAGGAAATTGAGACAGTGTCTGACCCCATTCCAATTATCCAAGGCATCCTGCAGACCTGCCATGATTTAAAGCCGCTTCGTGATGAAGTGTACTGTCAGCTCATCAAGCAAACTAACCACATGCCGCATCCCAACAGCACTGGGAACCTGCACCACTGGCAGCTGATGTGCTGTATGAGCTGCACGTTCCTGCCCAGCAGAGGGATCCTGCGCTACCTCAAGTTCCACCTTCGAAGGTAAATGTCCCTTTCGTTTGCAGACTGTTTCCTTTTACTCTGCTTATCTTCCACTGTCTGTTGTAGTTACCCATCTTACCCTCCTCCTGTGCAAACATCTTCCCATGGTGTTCCAGCCTCCTACCTTTGTGCACAATTCTTGCTACCAGTTGTTCTGTGTATTCAAACTCCCCCCCTTGCCATCTATCTGTTGTGTCAAAAGGATGGGTACCCAAACAGAATACCATGAGACTGTTACAGTGGATTTACAGCTGATGACCTACTTAATGTACTTATAATGTACTAATGTACATATAAACATTATCAACCTGCTGGAAATCAAGGACTGAACTCTCATTCATTGAAATATGTACTACCCTGCAGCTGGCACAGGCAAGATGTGTGCTATGGAGTAGATGTACTGTAAATCCAGTTTATAAGTTTTCAATATTTGTTTGTTTAACTAAGCACATAATGCTTACAATTTGTAATTTTAGTCTGCTTTAGCCTCCCATTTTCATGAACCAGGTAATGTCCATTTCTTCCCAGTTCATCTTCAGCATCTAATGCAGCTTTCCAAAGCAGTCTGCATTGGGGCTGAGCTGCAGCCTTGTATTCTTATGTATTCTTAATGATGAGAAAGATCAATAAATCTATTTAATTCCTTCCAAGCTAGAAAAGAGTAAGATGAATTTTGTGTCAGTACACCAAATAGCTACACGGAGGGCTTAGTCTGGGAGGTGCTGAAGAATATTGGTGTAGCCATTTCATAGCTTTATCACTGCAGTTGCAGATAATTTTATGCTTAGACGTGCTGGCCTTGGAGGGAAGAGAACTGTGTACAAGCATCTATTTTCTATCTTCTTAGTTCTCAAACATACTGTAAAAGTGCTCAAACACACCCAGAAAATGAAAAAACCATTAAGAATAAATGAAAAAAAGTTTACATTTGATTTCATAGTTTTTATTCTCAGTCTTGTAAATTGAAATAGTCAGTCATACTGTCTTCAGCTGCTACTAAACTGCTGATAATTTGAACTTCGTATTTCACACATTGCTGAGCAATGTCACTGAAGTGACTTTGAAATGACTAGTAAGAGTATGGTTTAGGAAATAAGCTTGTATTTCTCGTTGCACTTGACATCAATATCTCTACCAAACTCTTTACAAGTTTCATGGTAATGTGTGGTTCACTGTGTAATGGAGTTTTTTAATTTCTTTTTACAATTAGGGTAAAAGACCTCTTTCCAGACTCAGAAATAGACAGGTATGCACAATTCATAAGTGACTCCCTGAAGAGAACAAAGACGAGGGAGTTTGTGCCCTCCCAGGAGGAAATACAGGCTCTTCTCACCCGTGAAGAAATGACCACAACAGTGTACTGCCATGGCGGTGGCTCCTGTAAAATAACCATCAACTCCCACACCAGCGCTGGGGAGGTAATGCATTAGTAGCACTAACCAGAGGAGGAGATACCTTTTTCCCATTAATCTCCAATTTTTTTCTCTTTTTTTTTTTTTTTTTTAAATTACAACTTTTTTGCTGTATCTGTAGGGAAATTTCAGCTTATTCTACAAGGCCAGTGCCCAGGTTGTAGAATATCACCTGACAATTGTGTTGCAAAATCTAAACACTTCTGGTGTTCTATCCATTGGAAAGTTACTAATTCTGAAGACTTGCTAAACACCATTTTCTGGACAAGCAGAAATTCCAGTTCTTAATGCAATCCTTCTGAAAGGGATATCCTAGCAGTAACTTAATCATTAGCAGGTCCGAAGCAAGATTCCAAGTTGCAGTGGCCTTGTCTGTGAAAACATTAGTGCTCAACAGAGGAAAAAGTGCAATTATTATTAGAAGAACTGAGAATGTCATGTCTTCTGAATGCATTATGTGTAGAGCTCTAAAAAGGGTAGATTTTTGAAAAGGGGAAATTGAAAAGGTTTGGAGAAGAAAAGCGAGGATGATCAATATAAGTACAGGGAATTATCATTTAGGGCTAATATTCATTATTCTGAAAAGGAGGTAACTGAGGGAGAAATGTGAGGGAGGTATATGAAATTATAAGTGTCCTGAAGAGGTACTGATTCTTTAGTGTGAAAGTGTGTGTAATACCTGTAGCATGATCTGTCTCTCTGATTTTTCAGGTGGTTGAAAAGTTGATCCGAGGTTTAGCAATGGAGGACAGCCGGAATATGTTTGCGCTCTTTGAACATAATCAGCAGGTTGACCGTGCTGTGGAGAGTCGGGTGATTGTGGCTGATATCTTGGCCAAGTTTGAGAGGTAGAAGAATGTTTCATAAAACCTTTAATTCCTAGTTGGATGTAACACTGGATTTCAGAATCCAGGGTTACCTTCAGATTGTGAGTTGCACCGCGGACATCCCAGTACTGTGGTGCTTCTCCTTGCTGGTTTTTTCCTTTCTCATTCTCTTTCATATCTTACAGACTTGCTGGCTCTGAAGAAGAAGAGGAGGGACAGTGGCAACTGTATTTTAAGCTTTACTGCTTCTTGGATATTGAGAATGTTCCCAAAGATGGGGTGGAATTTGCCTTCATGTTTGAGCAGGTAAGCTCACTTTGGGAGAGTTACTTGGTTTCCAGGGTGGCAGAAGCACATGAATATACAGAAAATTGGTTTACCCTTCATTAGGGAATGCTGGTTGGAACAGAAGAATTAGTGTTTTGGATTTTTGCTTGGGATCTACCAAGCAGGTACACTGTGAAGTTTTCTAGGTAAGAGCAGCATTAGAACAAAAGCAAGAAAATTAACAAAGGCTTAAAAAAAAATGTAAGACCAATGATAATAAAGTGTTTTAAAAGTTTACTTTTAAAAGACATAGGAATTTGGACAATGATGCAAGACGAATCATTGAAAGTAGCTGCTCGCAGAACATAAATGTAAAGAAAACTGGAAAGTCTGCAGATTAGCTTACAAGAACAGCACATCCTTGGGATGTTACCAGAATTAACTATGAAACCTATCTTTTGGGCAATTGCTTTTGGTTACAGAGAGGCTCTAGAAGAGTACTACAGACAAATAAATGAGAATGTAGTATCTGACAAGTAGTCAGGTTTTTTTTAAGTCACTGTACTCCATAGCACAATGATGCTGCTCAGATCACAGATCACACTGGTATGAAGGAGCCAGTTAGGAATATAAAACTAAACTGACTGCAGCAGCCAGCTGTGTGGTTTGTCCCATCTGTATGATTTCCAATGAACACTGACCTCGCCTCAGAAAATCATAGCTGGTGAAAATTTTTAAAGATGTTATTAAAGGCAGTCAGAGTCATGAAGACTGAAACTCACTGATTGTCAAATGGGTGACATATTCATCACACAGATGAAATAAACATCAGGTACTGTCAAGTATTGTCAATCATAGAATGTCTAAAGAACAGCTGGGAACAAGACAACATGGTGCTTGGTGGAAACTCAGTTGTACCAAACTCCATGTTGACAAGGCTTTCAGTCTGCACAGTTCAGCTGGCAAGGAGAGGTCACAGTAGGAGAGTAGGTGTTATCCAGGCATTAGATGGATGTGGTGAAATGCCCCATAAATAGAATTAACAGAAAAACGGGCAAAGGGAAGCAAGAAGATATGGGGGAGATGTCAAGTGAAAGAGGAAGAGGTGCAAAGTGCTTTTGTGTAATGAAACTGAGGTTGAGAGTCTTGAATTTATTACATCTGACTCTGGTGTTGGATATAATCTCCACACAGGAACTGGTACAGCACAAAACAAAATCGCCTCAATTCCAGTCTTCTCTCATCTGTTCCAGACATAAATGGTTCTCATTGTAGGACTTCTTGTGCAGGGTAGGAGCGCCTCAGAAATCTTTGTCCTGTCCAGGTTTGCAGAAAGGGGTGTCCCCCCCATGTTGACCAGTTACAGATTTTGACTTATTTATTGCAATGTCTGCTATGACCTCCTGAACTGTGTGTTTCCTACTGGGGCCAGCAGATGCCACAGGAATCTGTACATGGACCCAGATGTGCTGCTGCTTTCTAATGAGCCTTGGGGACTTTTTGTTTGTTTGTAGGCTCATGAAAGCCTCATAGATGGTCATTTTCCGGCACCAGAGGACACTTTGCAGCGTCTAGCAGCTCTGCGGCTTCAGTATCTTCATGGAGATTATTCCAAAATAAGTTGGACCCTTGATGGAATCTACCCAGTTAACAGACTGAAATCCAAAATACTGCACTCAACAAAGAGCAGTGGCACTACCAGTCATACTCTGGAGAGGAGACGGACCAGCTTCCTTGAAGGGACATTAAAACGTAGCTTCAAGACAGGGTCTGTAAAGAAGCAGAAGGTAGAAGAGGAGCAGATGATGGAGATGTGGGTGAAGGAAGAGCTTTCAGCTGCTCGTGCAAGCATAGCACAGAAATGGACCAAGCTGCATGGACTCTCTCAGCATCAGGCTATGGTGAAATACATGTCCATCGTAAAGGAGTGGCCAGGTTACGGGTCAACACTCTTTGATGTTGAGGTGAGCAGTGTATAAACTCATATATCTACAGCCAAGGAAAGGCATCAGTCTGAAGAATAGATAGAGCTTTGTGTATCTCCTCGCTCAGCAGCAGAAGGGAACTGGATGCATTTTGCCTTAGTAGGCTCTGGGTAAGCCTGCAGTACCACATACCCAAGAGCTGTGATGCAAAGAGCCCAGAGCAAGCAAGCTGGGACATCATGGTAAATGAAGGGAGACAATGGATTCTCACTTCATTAAAATAACAATGGAATTTGGGGGAGGGAGGGGTTAAAGTGGTGGCTTCTGAAAGCAAAAGTAAAACCAAGCTCTGTTGTCCTTACCAGCAAAAAGTGCAGTCCTGTTCTGCAGCAGTACAACAGAAAGTGCTCAGACTGGGAGACTTACAGCACTGCTAGAGTAGGCATCCATAGTTCCAGTTCCAGTTTTATCAGTTTTGTTGCTGCCTAGGTGGATCACCATGGGATGTTGCTTGAACTCACTATATTATCTGTAAAATAAGAAGTGGAATATTGACTTGCTACATCACTTTAAAATCTGAGAGGAACTGTTAGCTATTACAATTATTACTACTCAGCTATTTTACTCACAGTCATGTTATTTCTGAATCGTTGCAACAGAAGTGCCTCCAACATACCTTCTGCAGATATCTTATTTTTTGTATTGGGGTGAAGAGTTTAAATGTCCTACAGGAACTAGCAACAGAGGGCTTTTCCTTGAATCAAAAGTTATTTGATTCTCTGCTGCATTTATGCAAAAGGTCATGTTTCTTTTTCTGCAGTGCAAAGAGGGTGGATTCCCCAATGATCTCTGGCTTGGAGTCAGCACAGAGAATGTGTCTGTCTACAAACGAGGGGATCCTAAGCCACTAGAAACTTTCCAGTATGAGCACATAGTTTTTTTTGGAGCACCACAGCCTAACACCTTCAAAATTACAGTGGATGAGAGAGAAATGTTCTTTGAAACATCCCAGGTATGTGAAAGCACAAGACTTGCTGTATGAGCAGTTTTACTGCCACTTCAGTTAAGCTCCAAGGAATAGACAGGTTTCTATGCAAGAACTCTTGACTAATGGACTAGACAGCCAAGGGAAGGGAGCTTAAGCCTAAAGGTCATGGTACGTCTTCTTAAATACAGGGATAAAAAGAAAAAAAGTATTCTGGTTAGAAAGCAAAGGAGGTTGAATGATCTTCCAGTGTATTGAGAACTTTCAGTTTTGGGTGCTCATGATTGTGCCTGTTCTTTCCATTCCCTTCTAGTAGATGAATGAGGAATTCACAAATTAAAAAAAAAAGAAAAAAAAGAAAAGAAAAAGCCCAAAGTTTTGTAGCACTGAAGTTACTTTTCTTTCAGCTAAAAATCTTTTTAAGTGTTGCTACAATGGAGCAGAAAGTTGGCAAGCATTTCTTTTCTTACTGTCATGTTCACATTTAGTATTGCATGCAAAATTTACTGTGTCGTGACTTTGGACAAGGGGAGTGTTTTTCAGCAAAATGTCCTGTATGCCTCAATGGACTGAGGTTTTTAATATACTTATCCTCTGTTACTGTGTTCTCTCTCCAGGTGGGTGAGATAATAAAAATCATGAAAGCTTACATCAACATGATTGTGAAGAAACGCTGCAGCGTCAAATCAGCCACCAGTGTGGACAGTCACGCAAGCATCTGGACTAGGTGATATCAATGAACTGGCAGTAGCTTAGTGATGAGTATTTGCAACTTGCCAGCACAAGTGTAGCAAAGATGTTTTCTAAGAATTCAGCTGACTACTGTATTCAAAACCTGAAGTGACATCTACAGTACTATAGGATTTGCACCTCTGCCCAAAGACATTAAACAGTAACAACTGTTGTTAAACACTAATGACCCAAAACTTGTTTTCCCCTTGCTTGTTTGATGAACAATGTACCTTAAAGAAGCAAAGTCAGAAGCATCCTCGTTCTCCTGCAGTGTCCTCTCTGCTGCTTTCACCATTACCTGTCATACTGGCAGAAAAATTCACAAGAATCATCTCTGCAAGACAGGAGACAGACTTAAACTTCCTTCTGAATTTTGAACATGCAGACATCTGGGATCATGTGATCATAGCATGGTCTGTTAAAAGAATATTTGTTTTATTTATTTTGCAAGCATATCTAAAATATAAGTCACTGCGGTTTGTTGGTTTTTTTTCTTCAGAATATACTCATGATCTGATCTGGTTTTAAAAGAAAATACCTTTGTGTAGTTGAAGCCAAGTGGTCCAATGGAGAGGTCAAACCCTACATGAGAGAGCATTAAACAAAGAAACAAATAAAAACACCCAAGGTGATTCTTTACCTTCCAATAAAAGTTCACAGGTACATGACTATAAAAAGTGGCATTTTCAGTTAAACTACTAAATACTCCAACACAGGAGGAAATCTTTGGGACTAGCACCACTGCCATTCCAGGAACATTGTAAGCAGCGCCTATTGTCTAAAAAAAAAAATTACTGCCTTTCCCCTCTACAGCCTAAGAGAGAGATTGTTTTATGAGCATTTCCAGAAGAGCTGCTCTTCACAAACTCCAGGTATTAGATGGAGGGTGGAGGTTTATGTTGACCAGCCTGCCTCCGTTAAGATCCTTCTTTCTCTAGATGGGATTTTAGGATGACTGGGGTTCCTGAACTTCAGTTTTAAAGTGAACTGTTTCCCACTGAGTGGATAGATGCCTAGATAAATTGTTACAGGTAAGATTTTCACTTCTCTATACAACTGCAAGCAGATGCCAAACCCATGATCCACTTCCAACTTTTATCAGGAACTGTTTGCATTATGGAATCCCCAAATCCCCTTCCAGTCTCCTCTAGGTCCCTTGCCCTCAGCCAAATTTGAAAACAATGCTGTTTGCGAAAACAACTGCTTCTTGGAGGTATTTATAGCTCCTGCAATTTGAAGAAGCAGAATTTTTTTCTTCTCTGTGAAAGATGACAGCCATCTTCAGTTTCTTGACCTCAGAAACTTAACTTCAGTGTTTAAAATAATATTGAGTATCAGTCACATCATAAATCAGTTGAATTAGAAAACAAAAAAGGTGGTGGTGAGCCGTTTTCTATGACCCTTGTTTAGTCTTGGGATCCCAGAATGCAAAGGCCCATTCTGTTTCTTAATGAAACTGCAGAACTGTATGTAATGTGGGCCTTGTTCCACGTTTGAAACTGGCTGTCTCCATTTCTGAAGAAGTAGCAGCTAAGGCCTATTAGCTATGAAATAGAAATTTCGTAGAAGAGAAAAGCTGGAGTCAGTATGGAGCAGGTTCCATTGCAACTCAGCATCAGAATGTGCCATGTCACTAACACTTTGTCACAGAACACTGTAGTTTTGAGGATGACAAAACAAGAAGAAACACTGTACATAACCCATGCTCTTCTCGTTTCCACTACACAGCAGCATGTGCAAACACTGTGCACTTGCCACATGATCAGCCTAGCACGATAGCCACTGCTGTGCATCATACTTCAACTGGAGTTTTGCCTTAAATAGCTTTACTGAAGGATCCTATAAACACCCCTTTGTTGTCGCAAGGAATAAAAAGATGACCAGGTCACAAGTGAGAGAACCAGCAATGCAGAGGCAACCTGAGAAGCAACACTTTGTATCAGACTGTACACTGACTCAATCTCTTACGTATCAGACTAGCGGTGATTATCCCTGTTCTAACTCTGCACTAGCTCTGTGTTTGGCTCTTTGGCTCTGGGTTGCTGCAGGCAGCTTGAACCCACTTGAAACATAACTCCACTACTATTTGTTGTAACTTTGCTCATTTCTATTACAGAATTCCTTCTTCTGTCTTTTTTAATTTGTAACTGGCTTTACAAGACGAAAGTTTAATAAATTATTGGATTGCACAGGCTGTATTCGCTCATGGGCATTGTGTGCCCCTGTTAAGGTGTTTCCTCGGAGATCTTAACACTCAGAACTTGTAAGTGAAAAGTAGGCATCATTGGCAAGAGGATAAAACAACCCTTCATCACAGAAGCAAATTTTGCCTTTGGGGTGAATTACAGAAAATACTTTGCTGCTACAACGGAGAAGGTTTGTTTCCAGCTTCTGCCATTCTCGCTGGGGATGAGTCACAACTTTGGTCAGTGGGAGATGTCCCGGTGGTTTGGAGATGGGTTTTGTGGTGAAAGCAGCATTAGGAGTGAATAATCTTCCAAGGCTGAATCTGCAGGACCAGCTCCATCCTTTCTCTTCAGCACCTCCAAAGCCACTAAGAACAGAAAATTACTTCTAGCTCAAATAAGCTGCCATCTGCACTTCCCACACAATTGCATGACCTGGCCATGGTGCTCACCTGAGAGCTGGTGTCCCTGAAGTGGTAAATCAGAACTGGGGGCAGCAATACAGACAGACCATCCCACCAGCAGACAAAAGTTCCCTCAATCTGTGCACAGGTATGGAAACCAAGCAGTGATGCATAATCCCCATCGTTATACTCTGCTATATCCCTTGGCCAGATGCTTTGAGAGCCTTGGGACCCTGCAGATTGGTCTATGCAATTTGATCTCCAACTGTTCAAATATTCTTTTTTCTCCATCTTTATCAACTTGCATAGATTTTCTAGGTCTTTATTTGCCTCTGCTTACTTCAGTAGATGCTTTTCTTCATTCGGCTGTTACATTACTGTCTGTCTGCTTCCAAAACCACACTGGCTCTGCCTGTTTTCTGCTGAGGAAGCCTTTATGTCACACACAGACAGCTACTGGTTGGTTGGGTGGAGGGTATCAAAACCAAACCCAGGCTGCAGGGCCCTCATGTCTCTCCTGAATATCCCTCTTGTGACAAAGCAGTTCTCTGCCATATCAGGGTCTGATGTGGCCTGTCCCTCTCATTCACTGCCTCCTGGGCTGCCACCAACTGAAGCAGAATTTTTTCTTGGTGGCAGACTCAGAGGCAGCCAGCCCTGGTCCCCATAGATTTAAGCAGGAACAAGCTAGCCAGTCTCTCTTCTGTGCAGCTGTTGAATTTCAAACTGCACTTGTTTCATCTAATACATCACTATCATGACAACAAACATGCACCACTGCAGGTCCAGCATGACTATAGCAACATGCACAAATGCATTTATGAGTGCCAGCTGTGAATAAGCACCCAAGGTGGCAGCCAACTAAAAGCCCTCTCTCACTTCCTTTTTCATTCTGTTTGATCACCTTGTCAGTGTAATGTGCAGTCCCTTTGGGACTGCACCCCATTTAACCCTTGTTCTAAAACACAAGTTTGAACGTTCTAATGTTTATTTTATATGAACTAGTTTCATGCCAATTTATAATCAGCACCTATACCATAAACACAAAATGGTTTATACACAAAGACACAGCCTCTGGTAAGTTGTATCACAAGCTTGTGTGGCTAGTTATTAAACCAGTTTGTCTGTAAACTTCAAATATTTAACCCTTGTTCTAAAACACACAGCCTTTCACCATGTGGCCTGTTTGTTCTGTAATTACTCTGTGCATTGGCCTCAAAATTTCATTCTCCCCTTGGGCCTTTAAGCAAATCCCTCACACATGAATTCCAGCCCCCACTGTAAAATATAAATGCTTAAATCAGTGGAATGCAAATTTGCTAGGCTCTTGGCCACTTTTTATACCGGAGATTCCTAATGCACCACTGGATATACACTTTGGCCCCATGCCACTGTCAACACCGAGGTGAATGCCAAGTAATGCATTCACCAAGGTGAATACCAATGTTAGTAACTCAATTGCTGGTGAAAGTTACTTACCCCCACTCGCCTGTCCAGCACTGCCCTTCAGCACCGCTGAACAACCTTCACACCCGCTGGAAAGGACTCAGTCTCATGGGGCACCTGGACTCTGCACCAGTGTTTAGGTCTGAATGCAACCTGGGGCACATGCATTAAGTTGGGTGATTCTTGGTTCTTGACAGACATTCACTACCCTGCTCAACAGTGCCTCAGGCCTTCCAGTGAGGGCTCAGGATTACCAATACAAACACGTTTTTCCTGTAAAAGCAAACACCTGTAACTCTTGACTGACCTTCCATGAAATAGTGACAGCCTGTCAGGATAAACTCAACTGGCTCAGTAATGGGTTATGCATGGGGCAGAGTTTTTGCAGGTCCAATACTGAGGAACACAGGAGCAACTTACCTGCCTTGCTTCTTTCTTCTGCTGCAATGTGAGGCTGAGGGCAGCTCAGTTGCTCCGTGTTTATGCCCTGTCAGGGTGTGCCCATGGCCACAAGGGTATTTAAACCAGCAGCAATCTCCTCCGAGCTCCCCCAGGATGGCTGAATCTTGGTAAGTTGCTCTCTTTCAGCAAAGCAATACAAAGGAAGGCCTGCAAGAGACTGGTGAGGGGTATAAAGGCCCTTGATCTGCATGGTAGGAGGTGCCCTGGCTGAAGAAGGAGGGGAAGTATAGAAGGAGTCCCTCGGGGCCGGAAGAGGGGAGAGTTAGCTTTTGTCCACAGCAAACTCCTCGTTGTTGTGTCATGAGCACTTGGGCAAGGGTCGAGATAGCTGCTCTCTCCCTGGCTGCAGACCGAGGGGACAGGAGCTTGCAGAGGAGGGGAACAAACTTGCCAACGCTGCACTGTGCTGGTGTTAGAGGACGTTCCAGCTGCCCGGAGTCACTGTTCTGGCCCTTTCTCTGCACCCTGTGGCAGTGTTGTGGGGCTGTTTGTAGTGTTCATCCCACGCATTTCAGGCCTGTGGCTGCTGCTCTGTATAGGAAGTGGTGCTTTCTGGTCTCTGTTCCTGGCAGCTTGCACTGGTGTTAAGGCTGCCTGATTGGCTCTTGTGTCTGTGGTGGTGTGTTCTCTCCATTTGGTGGCTTAGTCGTCGGTGCTGCAGAGCTGGTAGGAGAAAAAACAGGTACAAAGAAGAATGGTGGCCATAGGAGACAATAAAAGATGGAATTTCAGAAACTCGGCCCTCAAAGGAGCTCCTGACGCAAGCCCTGGGTAAATGTGACTTCTATTAGTCACACACACATACGATTCATTCTCATGTAACACAAGGTGCTCTTCAAATACCCAGATCATATTTGTGAAAATAAAGACATTTCAATGAAAGAGAAAGCAGTTCGGTTGCTAATGGGGATGACATTCAATCATGCATATTTATAAAATCATCTCAGCCCACTGCTTTTAATTTGAATATGCATAAAGGCTTGTTAGCTTTTATGAAGTATAGCATCATGGTTTTGTAAAGTCACCTGCTCTGTATCATCTCTTTAAGGGAAACTGTAACACATAGCATCTGAAAAGAGAAGTTTTCTAGAAAGCAGGCACAATACTCTTACTATCCATATGAGTGTCCAGAGACTGCAGAAGAAGATCTGTTCTCATTGGTTCTAACAAAAAATGCACGCATAATGGGCCAGCATAGTGAAGAAAACATATTTTGAAATAATTCTTTTGTATCGCTGAAATATCACTTTTTAAAAAGCCACCTTGGAGTAAATTATTCTATTTATGCTGAAAAGTAGCAAAACAAAACCACAACTGCTGTTCTGTTTGTAATTATAGTCCCTGCTGCATTGGCAAAAAGAAATCCATAAGGACTTACAGTCTGTGTTGCATTACAGCATAATCACAATAAAAACCTCATCTGGTATCCTCTCCCACCCCTCAAATCTGTTAAAAATCTTAGTTACTGACAGATATTACGATAGAGTGCACAGGAGTTTTCAATACGAAAATACCATTGTTGTGGTTTAGCCATAAAGGAATAAACCCAAGATAACAGCATTTTATAATGGCATTTATGCTATGCACCATTTGGAAGTTAATTTGCTATTAACAGAAAAGTACCTTTAGTGCTTTGTCAACTCCTATCTTAAAACTCCAGAACTAAATGGGAAAGGTCCATTAGAGTGACAATTGAATTTTACTCTCATGTTTTTCCTAAGCTTAGTTCTTTAATATTGCTCATAGTTCTTCCTTTAAAACTGTGCAGACTCTGTTTAATTTGGTCAATAAGAACTTTATGTACTTCTTGGTAACAGAAGGAATTTGACTAACTTTTAGAAAGCTGGGTGTTACATATCCCACTGTGCTCTAAGCACACAGCAACAGCAGATCCATAAAGGGTCCAAACTGCAGCCCTGACTTTTAGCAACAAAAATAGTAATGTATGGTCTTTATTTGCAGCCACACCAAAAATACCACTGGCAGGCCACGCAATTTACTTCATCCTTTCAAAAATGTTTAGATGTATAACATATGTTAAACCAAATGCACCATCTGCTCATTGCTCTGGATAAGGGAAAAAATGCTGAGAAGTACAACAAAAGTATCAGGCCAAACAGTGCTCAAGTGTAAACACTTGTTGATTTCTCTGTCAATTAAGTTATTGATGCAGTAGTACACTAAAATAAAAATGCTGGCTGGTGTAATGGCAGATGTGGACTAACCTTTCCACGATCCAGAGTCTCCAGGGACTGGGCAAAATTCAGGAAGAGGAACTGAAGTTGCATACTTTTTCCTTTGAGGTACCACAGTTGGCAGTCAGTCTGTGCTCTGGGATGAAAGATGCTTTCTCAACTCCACTGCTCTGGGACCAGGAAAAGCACTTCATTTCTCTCCTGCCAGTTCCCTGTGCATCATCTTCAGTAATGTTTGTGAAGCAGATGACCTTGATAGTCATCTTACACAATAGGATGTTTCTCCCAGCAAGCCATTAATGGAGATAAAAATAACATTGCCCCTTGACCAGCAGCAGCAGATTCTGGAGATCTGGAATTCAGACTTCATATGGTACTTAAAATGAATACATCTTGTGCTTTAATTGCAAGTGTTAACTTGGCTGGAAGTAGCTTAACTTTGCCCATATTTTATGAGAAGTTATGTTGGAAGCCTTCATACATTGCTTTGGAGTTAATTTGGGCCTCGATGTGGTAATGAACTACACCTTGATTAAAAGAAAACAGTACAGAGGAAGGTTCCCTTACTGTGTAAGCCTGGAGCACCTTGATAAAAGTTAGTTATAACCAAGTTCCATGATAAACTAAGTTTTCAACTGCAAAAAGAGTTACCAGCATTCTTTTTAAATACATCAAAGATATTTATTATCTCTAAAGTTTTCTTATCGTTACCTGCTTTAATTCCGATCACAGCTCCTGTGCCATGTGCTTTTTTACCCAGTCATTAATGAGCTGTACCTTAGCTCTGATAACTGCTTCCATGGAAATAAAACCAGTGTAAGCAGTTTAGTGGTTTATTTAACTTTATTCTTTCAATAGCAGTACTCCTAAATAATCTTTCTGTGTATTTCAAATGAAGTGGGCTATTCACCTGCACTAAGGCCATTGTGCTTACTCAAAAAAGACTTACCAGTGATTAGACAACTTGGGTATGATGAAACAAGCATGAGAAGTGGGGCCTAAAAAATTATTTACATCATCCATAAGAATAAAATATACAATTTTTAATAAAAAGTATATATTCTTTTGTATTGAATTAGGATTTTACTACCAACTGCCACTTTACATTTCAGATTCACACCTAAAAATGCTCAAAGTATAAACATCTATAAAACTAGTAAATCTCAAAACATGGGAACTTCTAAATAATTCTCCCCACTTATTACTGTAGGTAGAAAAAGACAATAACCAACACTTTTTCTAGTCCATTAAGTTAAAAGTCTTTTAGCAAAGCACTTAGGCATGTAAGCTTAACCAGAAGACATCAGGAACCAGGCTTTGCAACGTTTCAAACACTTCTCACACCAAGGTAAGCTAAAGACTGAAGGTTATTTTCATTACACAGTAACTAGCATCATAACTACTTTTTCTACAAGTTATCTCAGGAAAGCAACTGTTCACAATTGTGCCCAAAGTACCAAACAAAAAACAAAAGTGCTTTACTTCTTTGATCAGCAAACTACCACAATGGCTCCTTTTAACTTGCCCCTTTCAGACTGTTGTTTTAACAGGCTCAAAATAGTATCTATGAAGAGTTCTCTATTTCTCAACGTAAATGATAAACATTCCCTTATCAAAATAGTGCAAACAGGAACAAAGAAAAGTGCCATCAACGTAAGTAAACTGCAGGAAAAAAAGGCAGTTGAACATCGTGACCTCGCACCGCTGCTTCAGAGAAATCAGTAGTACTCTTCTCAGCACATCAGTCCAAATGTATTCCTATTTACCATCTCATGACACCACCACATGCAGAACGGATTTGGTCTTTTGCATAGCCTCCTTCATAAAAGTAAATGCGCTTGTTCTTCGTACTGTGCATTAAAAAAAGTCAAAAGACTTTTCCAAAACATTAACTGATCAAATCATTTAGTAATTAATATATACAACTCTGTCTTCCCTTTTTTCCTTTAAAGCTTTCTTTGGAGTGCATAGGAAAGGCTACAGTGACACATCACATATAAAAATCAAGTTTTAAGTTTTATGTAAAATACTCAAGTATTTTTAGCATTTATGTACAAAAGTTTTTTACCATATATTCTTTCTCACTCTTTCCTTAGACATATCTTTTATCTTCTTGGACAGATGACATATTTCACTTATAAAGTTATAGGTTGGTAACTACAAAGTTAGGCATTTAATCCTAGTATAAATAAGAGTATTGGGGGAAGTAAATTTTAAGTGTATTCATTAAAGTGATGTTGCATGAAGTGCTGTTGGCATTAATTTATTCCATTAAAAGCTCTTTCCAGTAAAAAGAGAAAATGCTATAAATTAAAAAATACAACAGAACTCTAGAAATCTTGCACCTTGAAAGGCTGAGGCCAAATGTAAATAATTCCTATTGACTTTTTATCAGAAAATTGCACTTGCATATAAAAGAACAAATTTTAGCCCCCCTTCATAAGCTTATTACTTTTCCAAAAAGAAGTAATAAAACATCAAGCAGCTAATTTCTTATGGCTTCACACAGTGAAGTTCTTTCTTAAATTAACCAGAAGGAAGTTTCTCAATAGCCATCTTTTGTGAACATATCATCGGTTTCATCATCGTTCATCCCTCTTTGATAGCGTACTGAAGAGAAGGCACTCCAGTGAAGACGCTTCTTTTTGTAGAGATACAACACCAGTCCACCAGCAAAGACTAAGATAACTAGCAGGGCAAATGCTACAGCCACACCAGTGTGATTAGAACCTGAAACAGAACAAGTGACAAACAGTTATTCTCTAAGAGTTTTGGCAAGTATATTTGGTCATGGTGTTCATGCTTAGGTAGCTCTACACTCTTCCTGCATGCATTTATTGAAGTCAAGGCAAACTCCTTCATCATATTAATAGCCTTCACTTCATCACATCAGAATTTAGATGCTGATTCATATGGGAATGTATTAGCTTATTTTTGATAATTTTGTTGTTAATTTACTAATATTTAGTTTGGAAGGGACCTCCAAAAGTCAAAAAACCTACTCTTAAATGCTGCAGTCATTTGGAGGTTTGTATACCTCATAAATCTAATGAGGTCCTAGACTCTTGGATGGAAGTGCTTGGAATGGAAGATAATTATAATTCTTTCAGACTGAAAAGATCTTAATGAGGCCTTGCTTAGCACCATGAAGTCAAATCTATTCCTGCATTTCCACCACAGTGAAAATGTATACACAATTAGAAAGATTCTACTGCTTCTCAGGAACCTGCTTGCTTAATGCTCAGGTAAGTGCTTCCTTTCCTGTACAAAGCAGAGCATGAAAAAGTAACATGCAGCCTGAGCCTTTTTCTGGAGCTCCTTTCTGGAAGCCTCCTCAAGACTGAAAACACTATCTGCATTACCTGCTTACTCAGCATCTCTTACAAGCAGAACTCTGATTCCACCTACACAGACTCACCCATGACAGATACCCTGTGGTCAGAAGCAACAGCAACCACTCTATGCTTATTTTAAGTGGACATTTCAGTTCTCTCCCTTACCCATTGAGTGGACAGTGGGAGCCAGGAGTATTAAATTCCTAGACAATTTATCTCTGAATGCAATTTTATAGCTAAACAACAACAGAAGGCTCTGTTTAGGCAGAGGTACTAGATGGGTTCTTTTGTGAATTGCACTTCAGTTATTTCAACACAGACTTTACCCAAAAAACCAGAAAACCCTGAAAACAGCCTCTACAAAATTAAGTCTCCGCTAAAGGCAATGCCTCCGTACCTAAAGGAGTTTTGCAAACCACTCTGCTTTGACTACGACTGCAGTCAACTTTGGACCATGTGCCAGTTCTGGACCTGATAACACTGCATTTTTCATTGGCTTCTGCAGTTTTATTCTCCCAGTTGACATAATTAACTGATGAGCCATCCAGCCAGTTCAGGGACTGACCTGTTGAGAAAAAACATTGCTTAGTTTAGATCACCAAAACATGCTGTAATGCTACACAGTGTCATTCACAATCTGTTGATTTCTTTACATTGCTAAAAGGAACAGGGTTGACTATCCATCTCATATATTAAAAGCAGTAAATATGAACACATAACTTTTAGCCACACCTCTTCTCTAGGCCTTTAGCAATTGATGCATTTGCAGCTTAACCATTAGGTACCAAAAGCAGCATTGGGAAAAATAATTTTCACAGACTCCTGATTACCCTGGGTGTGCAATAGGAACAGATTTTACTACAATGAAGTCCAAAGGGTTTTATAATGCTAAATAAAGGATTCCAACCTCAAGCAGAAGCTACTGTAGGCTACCAACACTATGAAACTATTCTTAGTTGAGGATTTATACATTTTCATTTACCACATGCAACATTAATGCTTACACATGGTTGCTACTTCTTACCCTTAGAGTTCTGAGCCAGGCCAAGCCACACATTCTTGGTGATGAGATCATGTTCCCTTACATGTTTGCTCACAAATGCATTTTCCTCAGCATCCACTATAGTCAGAAGGGTTGCTGAAGGATCTAAGTGGCAGAGGAAACCAGTCAGAATTGCAACTTACAAGATTTTTCATGGTGCTTGTAACATTGAGTTTTCTGTGGGAACAATTACTGTGGGAAAGGATTTGCTGATCTGGGCTTGTAAAATAAGCCTGAAGTAACCTTAAGAATAAAGACATGAACCTCCCATCCCCTAAAATACAGCGTGTTACACAAGTTGGCTTCAGATGACTGATCATTCTAGTAGGTTATAAAAAATAAAATGGCAGTAAATTTACTGCAGTTTTAAGTAATTAAGGAATAAGAGGGAGGAATGGGTATACTATAGACATGCTCAGAGAGTACCCATCCTTTACAAGCCAGAGGCTTAATTTAGAGAAAGTTCACTTTCCACTATCAAGTTGGACTCAACAGAAAACTGTATCCGGGACTGGTTCTTTTCCATCCTAAATAGTGAGTTCAACTTCACACTCTAATTCCGTAAAAGAAAGTTATGATAGTCACTAACTTCTCAGTTGAGGTGATTACAACTTCTGTAAATGAAACTGCTTAACAGCACCTCTGCAATACAATTGCCCATACAGCTCATCAAAGAAGAGATAAAATCCTTTAATTTGACAAAAAATTAAGTTTTTTAGTGAGATTATGTGCCTTAATATCTACAAAGTACATGCTCTGAACCATTTGAAAAGCTAGCACACCCCCTACTAGCAAGGATACAAGAAAGCACTGCCAAGAGCACTAACATTGTATACAGGTAAAGTGTTTTCCTCCAAACTGTAAGCCTTAAATTTCTGGATCTTCTACAACTTGCTACCTGAATTTAATTTGCAAATACCTGTGTGCCTAAGAATCTGTCAGCACAGTGCAGCATTTTATTAAGAATTTTATCAGATATTCAAAGATAAAGCTTGCTATTGCTTTTCCTAAACTAAATAAGAATAAAAATGACAAAGTTGATGTATAATCAGTATAGGTTTTTTGGTTGTTGGGTTTTATTTCTTCGCAAATAGTGGACTAATTACAAGCTGTAATGTGATAAAGAATCTAAACATACTCAGTTTCTGGCAGACTTTCTTAGCCTCTTCCATATTATATACTGAAAAATTGTAGAATGCCATGTCAAACGCGTAACAGTGATCCTTGTACTGTACCCACTGTAGGGCACCACTGCCCTGCGGGCATCCTGAGGCTCTGCTCGCTTGCTCTGGCTGGAGTTGCCTCTCTGCAAAGACAAAGAAACTTGACGTTATTTCTGCTGCAGCTGTTTGTGCACAGTCTCTCAGGAGTAACAGGACAGTAAGTATTAACAAGGACTACTACTCCTATCAAGAACCATTATTCAACTAGCTTACATTCCTTCGTCATGTGTCACAGATGAATTTGTTTGAAAATGAGCATAAGACAAATCCCAAAGGCTTGTGAACAATTTTTTCTTGTTTTTTAGTGGGTTTTGAAGGTAGTTGTATATATGTGATAAGTACTTTGGTTCAGAAAAGATACACACATTTCATACTCATATCACAGGTGATCAAAAACTAACCAGGTTTGTTTTAGGTTTTCCCCACTGGAACGGAGAGAATTAATCTTCCTGAAGTACTAAAAAGTGTTTTATCATCCCTGACAGAAAACTCTTCTTAAAGAGGGAATCCTGTGCAGTATTTCAAACTTCATGTCTACTTCTAAACACAGCATATAAAGACAAAAGACAACTACACAAAATCTTAATAACACTTACTGTTTGGAGGGCTATAACAAATGGCACCTTCAGCAACATTTGTACATTTTGTACGGTTCCAAGATCCTTTAGTATCCAACAGAACACAGTTCTCAGTAGTATTTGAGTTTTCTAATTCCCAAGGATAGTAGTCAAAGTCACTTCCATCTGACCATTCAAAATTAGCTTTACTTCCCTAATTAAAGAAAAAAACCACAACTTTTAAACCACGTACAGTTGTGATTTAAATCTTATCAGTCATGAGTTAAATCACATAGCAATATTTATCCCTTGTATAGGGGTAAATTAAAGTGAGGGAGTCTCATCTAAATCTATACTAAGTAAATGTACAACATAGTTTGTGTTTTCCAATCAATTCTTAACATAGAAATCCCGATTATTTGTGGGAAATGAGAAAGCACAGCACATTTGCAAGTTTAAACCTGCAACGTGCCTGTTTTATTCTAAGAGGAACATTTCACTTAATTCCATCCTGCTATTTCATTTAAGCAGTCTGCCTTCCCTGCTATGAATGTTACTGGATATGTTGCAAACTGCTAAACTGTCGAGATGGCCTCAGTGAATAAAGCTGGGCAGCTGAGGAATGGTTTGCAGTGCTAGCCCCTTCTTGAGATACATTCCTGGAAACCAGAGACAGTGAGGAGTCAGTTGTGGAGGGAGCTGTTCAGGTCACAGGACACCAGAGGTAGAACAGGTGTGCGCAGAAATCACACACCTCTGCAGAGGGGTATTCCTGCCAACTAACCATGGCCATGTCTGGCTGTTAGTGAGGGGAGCAGGGTCAGTGCCACAGGCTTTTGGCTCCATAGTAAAGCAGTCAGAAGAGGAAGAAAATCTGCAGCTGCCTCTTGCTATGCCTCCTGGGAGAAGGGACACATAACCTGCTCGAGAGCCAGTTCCTGAACTTCTTTGGAGAGCCAGTCCTGACCTGGACTAAGCAAGTTCCATACAGCCTTGTCTCTGTATTTGCTGATGGAATCTGATTCTACAGAGGACCATAAAGTCTGAAGCCTCTAAAGGTAGCATTGCAAATCACACATCTGTGTTTGTGCGCTGCAAGGAATGATGTGGGACCACTGTATTATTTTAAAGTGTCAAGGATTTGGAAGAAATATCTCAGTGTGGCTATGTTCACTAACATTTAATATTAACATATGTTACACAGGGTTGAAAAAGGAGGTAATACACTGCATGAAAAAGAGAATCTAAGAAACTGCAAAGAAGCATCAGAAAGTATTTCATATCTTGTCCAAAATATTATTTACAAGCTCTGTTACAGATGTCAACAACAGTATTTACTTACATCATGAACTGACAACCCAAGCCACAGAGGATAACCATCCTGTTTGACAATATCTTCTAAAAATAACTGTTGTGATTCACTGTGTACACTTGCTAAATCACTCTTGTTTTGTTTGCATGCTCTCAAAGCCTCATACCACGTTAATTTTTTCTGAAGGATCCTGTATGTTCTGTTTCCATGTGGAATAGACTCGGGCAATGGAGGCTTGTGCTGTTGGGGTCCTATTTCAAAGAATAAGAAGACAACAAGTTCTGTGCATTTGTTCATGTTATCAGGAAGATACAGAAAGCATTAAAATACATCTATATCAATGTAACTCAAACATTAAAAGTGTTCAGTACAAGCTAACATCAAGTAAGTTCCCTTTTGCTGCTTTGAACAATGAGTAGTTGCCAGATGAGCACAGCAAACAAATTCCTCCTGATCACAGTATTACAGCAGTGATGCACAGAATGACCACATGACCCCCAGAGGCCCATGACAGCTGTGCCAATGTGTTTCACTAGGAGCAAAACCAAAGCCTTATATAGCAGGAACCAGATTTAAATTATGAGCCTCATCCAACACTCCAATACTACTTACCCCTTTCGATTTTACAGGCAAGAATACTGTACATGTTATAGTGATTGGCGTGCCAACTTTGAGAATAATTATAAATATCCCAAAACCCATCAAGGTTTACACCAGCAAAAAAACTGTTCTTCTTTATGATAGGTCTTCCCAGCCTCCAGTTATTGTAAGTCAGATGAGTTTCATCATACCACTTGAGAACTTTATCTGTGGAAAACATTGCATGTTTGTTAAAACACTGGCATCTATAAGTACCATTTAACTTTGAATATATTAATTACATTAACAGATATTCACTTCGGAAAAAAAAATGCAGTGATACTGGAAGTTAAATTAGTTCCATATCTAATGCTTAAATGTGTTAGCATTACTCATCCTGGCCATTTTAAGTCCTGCCTTCCAGGGAAATCAAATCTAGATTAAACAGAACATATTGAATCTAATTATCACTGAAACAGAGAGCACGTCCAATTATTGCCTTCTAGAAAATAATTACAAATATAAAGCATTATAGGTTTGCATTCAGTTTGACTTTACTTATAAACTGAAACACGCAAAAAACATGCACTTAATGCTGCAAACTTTGTCTCCAATCTATTAAGAAAAAGAATCCCTTAAATCTTACCACTGTCATCATAAATCACACCCAGCCAGACCCACAGAGCCAGACCGCTGAATGAATGAAGCTGCTCAGTAACAAAGTTATTCTCTTCTTCATCTCGAACACTCAGAACAAATGCTTCTGGGTCTGTTGAAAATTTTTTTACATTACTTTCTTACAAATTCACATTTCATTTTCAAATTAAGTATTCTTTTCTATTACTGTTAATAATTATTACAGATAGGTCAACAGTGTGCAAAGATCAGATCTTTATAACATAAGTGAACAGTGCAAAAACAATTTTCAAATGTATTATCAACAGTGCTTCCCCTGATTTTGTGAATAAGTGAAAGATATCAGCTCCAGAGATATTTGTGGGGCCTAATGTCACTTCTAACTCAGCATATTCAGTGACTCTGTAGTAAAAATTTCCATAGAGAACACAAAAATATCAGCAGTCTTTCATGATTTGCATGAACTTTCCTAGTAGGGAAACAGTACTAAGACTAACTTGAAATCAATTCACAAAAAATAAAAATAATTTTGGCAAAGATGCACGTCTGAAGATTTAATATAAGAGGGATACTGTTCCTAAGCTTACACTTTATTCAGGATGAACAGAAAAAATCTATGTGCTTTTATGAATTGGACTATATTCAGTCTATTTACTTTGTTCACCTAAGTGTTCCACAAAGTGGACAGAAACTATGAACTAACTGTGACTGTAAAGCCAGAATAGTTGCCAAGGGGATAACAATTATGCAACCTATTTGAAATTGGCATATTATAGAGAAAAGAATCAAACCAACCAAACAGGAAAACAAACCTTCAAATTTTTCAGAGATCTCAGAGTTCAGTAGTTCCTAGCCAACTCTCCGGCACTTTTTATGGGAGTAGTGAAAGAGCAAACAGCATCAGGGAGTCCAACACACGCATATTTCCAAATGCTACCACCTTTCTCAACTCTCACTTTGCTGTCTGTCATTGTAAAACAGTGACTCAGATCTAAAAGTCATCTCCCTCAAGCTAAGTCCATAAATACCTGCAATATGACAAAGTACTTACTCATTTTCCTGCATAAATGATGAGCTTCTTGAGACTTCAGTTCTCTCCATCTATTTTTTGTTATCATAAAAGTGTAACAATTGTTTCTAAATGATATCCAGGGTGTATTTTTAATCTTATGTGGGCACTTCACTTGTGTAACTTGTTCTTTTTCAGTCTCCTCTAAAGAAGGAAAAAGATGACATTCAGGACATGACTTACTATTAACACCACCTAATCTGACACCACAAACCAATTTCAGGTACTATTTAAAAACACGTAAGATAAATCAAGTGCCATCCTCTAAATGTGTGACACATTGTTGCTTTTAGTTTCCTCATGATGATGATTTTTTTAAAGCAAAACTAGCAGTTAGCTCTACTAAAGAATACAGTTGCTTACAAATTTTCAAAATTATTATGTTAAATAGGCTTAAGAATAAAATCTGTACATAAAAGTGCTGAGTGTGGGTCAATAACTAAAAGCTCTTACTGCCTCTTTTGCAAGGCAGATCACCATAACAAATAAGCTACTTCATAGCTAGCAACAATCTTAGTTCTGTGACTTTATCTAACACTTGAGGAGTGAGAAGGACTCTTCTTGCAGTTGCCTAGATTGCAAGCAAAAAATAGTTAATGATGTCATAATGCCACACTTTACTTTGACTCAGGATGTACAATGGCTTAGCTCTGTCCCTTCACAGAAAAAAAACCCAAAACCCCCTAAATATAATGGTCACAGTGAAGATATCTGTGATGATCTCTCAGAATGATTGTTTTCTGAAGGATACATAACTAGCAAGCCCTTTCCCGAAAATAAAAAAGCATGTCTTACTATATCCCTGTCTTTCTTGTTATAATTAGTAGATATTTAGAAAGGTTTTGTGAACTGCAGATGACTTTAATTTACACCTTTCGATTCAGTGTCTATCTCCTAGCTTTCTTCTCCATATAGTCATGCACCTCTTCCCTGTACAGACTTCCATGTCTGAAGAGATTTCAGGAGGTCCCAATATTAAGATGTAAATAGGATAGAGGTAGCTGAATCGTCTTCCACGTGCAAGTGGGAGAGATTAGTATGCAACAATCTTAGAGAAGCAGTGCAAAGATACAATCAGTTGGCAATAAGGGCAGTTTGACCAAATGCATCCATGCTGAACTTATTTCTTAGAAACAAGTAGATTAAGACAAACAGGTGTATGTCCCCCCATTTGAAGCCAGTTTCTTTTTTTCATGGCATGCAAATCAGCCTGTCTGATGAACTGCAATTTAAAAAAGTTGTAATTTTGAAGTTATGAGCTGGAATTATCTAATATGTTTTACAATAAAATAAAATGCAGCTTTTATAAACATTTTGCTAGTATACATACTTTCTGATGTGTAGCAAATAGCACCTCGATTTTCAGAGGAACAGTCAGAACTTTTCCAGAAGCCATCAGTATCCAAAAACACACATTCTTCGTTTGTGTCTTCATCATCTTCAGACCAGCGACTAAAACTAACATGTTTCCCATCCAGCCAGCCATAATGCTTTCCACCCTAGCAGTGTTTAAATAAAAGGGATGAGCTTACATAGTAAAAAAATATGAGGTACAGAAAATTACATGATAATATATTTACACTGGCTAAACATTTACAGTGTCTCTGGTGAGAACCGTAAGCGTTCCACTCCCCTCATGATCTGATCTGGTATTCACAATGTAACAAGTTTCATTATTTTAAGTTTTGCAGTTGCAAATATGCAAATTAGCTGAAGTGGATGGCAAATTATCTAATGGTTATGTTTAACTACTGTGTTAATGGAAGAAGGCCTGGCAGTGAGATGTCCAAGTTGCATCATTTGGATCTACAAATCAATGGTGGATATAATTATCTGGTCTTGGAAAACTAGTAATAACTGAGAATAAGGTCCTGTCTCAGTTACTCCATAGAGAGTTGAAAGTAACCTATTAAATAATTTATTTAATGCATCAGATGCTGCATTCCTGCCCTGGAGGATACAAGAGGAATAAGGAAAAAAACACATACAAGCAGCATGTCATCCTTAAAAATCTTACATTTGAAAGTCATCTTCTGGAAATCCCCTGCTGCTTTGTTATTTAACTTATCTTGTATCTTTCTTCTGCGTCTATGATTCCAGCACTGGAGTAACAAGTTCTGTTGACCAGCTTCATTATAATTTCCTTTCATGTGATTTTTTTAATTGTGCCCAAATAATGAAGTGTTGCAATAGTAAAAAGCCAGTGCATGCCTGTACTGTATGCCCCAAAATGAATCATTTGATCTACACTTACAGATAAAAAAAAAATCAAAAGAGGAGAGAAAATAGGTTGTCTGGTTTCCCCCTCTTCGCAAAGATTAAATGGCTGTTTCCTTTAAAAATTTAAAAATACTCTCCATAAAGCAATTTCTATGTTTTCCCCTACTTTGCTAGAGTACTCAGTAGCCCATTACGGATATTGGAAAAACATAACATCACAGATGCTGAGTGAGCACCACCAAACTCTGTATGTAAGTCACTTCTAAAAAAATTCTTTTTTCTTGCAATTATCTCCAGGCTGATGTGCTTGACAAAAAGACAAACCCCGCAAGCAAGGCCAAGGCATTTCATGAACAGCTGAGACAGCTCTTAATCCAAAATAAAGATTTTCAAGAGGTCCTCCAGCTAATAAGAGCAACAAACAGCACTTCCTGTATTCTTTCAAATTCTTTTGACAGAACCAACAGAAGGAAAAAGAAAAACCCACTGACCCATCTCAGGGATGTCTCCCTCAAACTCAAAATACAGGCACAAATAACATGAAGTAACAACAGAATCTATGTTAAGCTTCAGAAATGTATCTCCAGAAGTGTTCAATGATTCACTTTAGATTTTATTTGCCACTTCTAGTTTCTCCCTTCCAAAACAGATTTCGGGTCATCATTCTAGAGAGGTACTGTAAACGGTGGCGATGATATTAAACAGCAACACTAATTACTCGTTTGTTTAGAAAAGAGACAAAGATGATTCAGCAACCTATGTTGCTGCCACACTACAATATATCTCTACAGCAATAGTCCTTTAAAAGAATTTTCTCATCATCATCAATTCGTCCAGTGGAATTCAAGAACTATGTAACTTGAAAAACTGAGGGTTTAAAACACTGATCTTGAGACACTCCAGATGGTCATCCCTAAATGAAAACAGCTACCCCAGAAACTAATTTTTCATTGCATTTCTTTAACTAAGGTTCTGTTTCACACAACTCTTAAAAATTACCTTAAGCCATAGTCTGAGGGAAAAACAAAACTTACATCTCTGCTGAAGAGTCCAATCCAAAGTGGGTAATTATGAAGGGCTGCCTGAACAGCAAGAAAAGCCTGCTGGAACTGATCTGTGATGCTAACCAGCTGCATCTTGTTATTTATGCATGCAGCCATTGCATCATTCCAGGACAAATTCTTCAGAATTACCATGTATTGAACATTTTGATAGCTCAATGTTTCATTAACGACTTGCTCTGTCTGGTTATCAGAAGTTCCTATACATAAAAAAGAAATCAAGTAATTAAGTAGTTAAAACACTGTAATACATATTTAACTCCCAATGTATCTGTAACAATCAGAAAAATCTTTTTGAATAACACCTGGAGAAAAAAGTCTTAGACAGTAGATTATGCTATAATTATAGTTAAAAGCAAATATCTTTGACACCTTAGACACAAAATTACATATTTAAAAATAAGTATTATTTTCATTCAATGTAGTTTAAAGTATCTTTTTTCTCAACTTAGGTTCACATCTATTTAGGTTCACATCTGGTATTTTTAACTAAATGCTAAATAACATATCGAATTAAAAACATATTAACTTTAATTATATACAAATGGGAGAGAGTTACTGCACTCTGCTGCAATATAGCAAAAGCTAAACTTGACTCATCTATCTCTGTGAAGCCTGTGACTTATGCAAATCTAATGGGCCCCAAAACTTGTCTATACAGATCTTGGTATCACACAGTCCCAGAATTCCTTACTGCCATCCATGAGTAGTGAAAACTGATTTTTGCCTCCACATGTGCTAACTAATTGTAGAAAATCCACCTTGCATAGGGAAGGATATAGTTCACTATTTGTGCTCCAAGCACTGAGTGTTATCACAGTTATCAGCATCGTACCTGATGGCATACAGCTCAGCAATACATGACAACTGTAGTTAATAAAAGATACAAATATTGCTGTGGATGGTAAGTTAAAGCATACAAATGGTAACCCCAAAAATGTTATACACAACCAAAAATAAACTTGCTCTCTAAAAGGTAGAAAAGCCTAATATTTAAAATATCTCAAGCAGGAAAAGGCTCGTGGGGGAGGAGGAGAATCACTTTATAAATAACAGGATATAAATGTTGATTGATAGGCTGACAGGGCCATTTTCCAAACCATAAGATGACAGAAACACAATATTAATTTGATATTTACAGCTTTCAATAGAGCAGAAGAGTGACAAGGCTGAAACAGATTGTTTCAAGTGGTTTGTGTCTGCTGCCAAATGCTTTCACTTGGTAAACAGCTACAAAAGATAACCATGGAACCCAGGGTACCATCACACATGAAGGGGTATTGAATTGGAAAAAAGGCAGTAAGTAAAGTGTCCATTTCTGAAAAAGTAATTGCTGGTGATTACAGTCTCAAGAAATTCTGCAAATCACAATCATGTTAAGATTTCCAATCAACATGAATTGTCCTTTTCCCGAGGATAAAGCCCTAGGCAACCTGGACTCTCTCACAACTGTCGTTCAACCTGCTGAGGTCCCTTCCAACACCAATTATCCTTAGATCCCTAACACGATGATGGTATAAGACCAGACAAGACAGGACACATTCTGTCAGTCCAAAAGCCTTTCCCATTACATCTTCTATAGCTATGGCAAAGAAGCATTTAGTATTTAGTCATCCCAGACTAATAAGATATTGATATAAACAGATACACTGTCAACCTCCTATTCATAAAAATCTCCTTTTCCAATTTTTATGACATCTCTTCCATCCAGACTTCTAATCTCAACATTTGAAATTTCTGAAGTATTTGGCACTGAAGTACTGAAGATATTGTATGTTCAATGGAGGTGGAGGGGTGGGAGGTGGAAATCTCTGCCTATTTGAGAATGAAGGTGGGCATATTCTTGGGTTTTGCACACCTAAGGTTTTTTTGGTTTGGTTTTTGTTTTTGTTTTTTTTTCCCCCTAGAAGATAGCATGTTCTTTACTTAAAAGGATTATTTATATAAAGGAACTTACTCAGAAGTGGGTGCACTGAACATTAGCCCATAGCAGTAATTAAATGCATATAATAACTAAATGTGTTTGATCTTATTCCAGTAACTGGCATTGGCCAACCCACGTGGGTACATCTGAATATTATTTTTAGTTCAGATTAAGAAGTCCCACTCACACCAACAGATCTGTATGAAGCTAGGGGAAGCTGCATCACTCCAAATCATCACTCCCCATGTAAGCCCTCAAGTTTGCTCTGGAGAGACCAATTTCAACGTTAAGAGTCTATGATACGTTATATTCTGATAGTACTAAGAAACACAGAATATGTTTAAGGAAGATAGAAATATTGTTAGATTCCTTCCCAGGGCTTCTCACTTCCACAGTTCTGAAAAGGAAAACAGATTCACTTGTTCCACCCCTTGATGTATATCACCTTAAACATGTATATCAACATTAAACATCCATCTGCTGGAGTATGATTCCACCGAAACCATACAAAGTCTCTCAGGAAAACAGATTCCCTCTGAACTGGGCTATAAAAAACAAAAGGGAAAATTCTGAATGGTTGATAAAATAGGTCCCAGATCCTCCTCCACACTCTGCTTTTCCTAAATTTACCTGCTCAGTCTCTACAAGAATCTTGCTCTTCGAGTGAAATAATTTACATGCATTAAAAAAATCTCCTGGCACATGCACCTTAAGTGCAAACTCTGGCTGTAATTTATTTTGACTCTTCAGACTTACCTATAGGACGCTGGCATATACCCAAGAAGTGCCTGTCAGCACAAGCAGTGAAATTCCATGTTCCAGCATACTGTGATTTGGGATCATTGAGGATTACACCGCACTGATTGTTAAATTCTTCATCAAAAAGCTGAGAGAGAGAAATACCCTTATCAGTCTAAATAAGGCATAAACATACTTGTGTAGAGGTGAAGTAACATGAGGCTAGGAGAACCCCAGCTGTCTGAACTTGTTTAAGAAGTTTCAAAGGAGTGGTGCAATACAGCTTACCTGTTTTACAAACACTACCAGGTGCCTGGATTTAGAAAGATTTCCTAAGTTAAATACACTTCAGAAGTTGTCATCCAAATAAAGGTAAACAGAACTTGATTACTGTCAGTCATCTTGTTGGCCAATTAAAATGATTAAGTAGGGGATTTTGTCTGTTACATGTTTCTTTGGTTTTTTTTTTTGTTTTGGGTTGGGTTTTTTGTTTGTTTGTTTTTGTTTTTAAGATACAGTTCCAATGCTTCTTTTTTTTGACGCAGTTCTCAATAGGCAAGAGAAGTCAAAAGTTAGAACTTACATCCAGTGGAATTTTCCTTAATCTTCCTGTCAGGAGCGGATGAAAGTTACTATACATCAGTCTGCTCTCATCTATCCATTTATTTTCTCTTGTGCTGAACAGAAATTGTAAACCAATCCAAATATCTTTCGGCATACCAGGAAGCAAGGATGTTATATAATCTGTTGGGCAGAACAGTAAATGTATATATTGTGGCTCAGAAAACAACAGTAAACATCTGAAAAAACACTTCGCGTAAGTAAGATAATGCAACATCTGCTTGTATTAACTTAAATTTCCCAGCCCTTCATGATTGGCAAATGCTTACCATCCCTTACTTCCTTATGGTAACACCTTGAATACTGATTTTCTCTGCAAGAAGCAGGCTATTGGTATTTGTCCTTCAATTTCAGAGCTGAGAAGCAGATTTAACCTCTTTCTTTGCCCACTACTTCGTATTCTTGCATTTACATCTAAATTTCAGAAGCTGAGTTTCTACAAGTCTGCAAGATCTTCTACTGTCTCCCTGCAGAGATAACAGAAGAGCTCCCTCCTGCCCTCTCTGAATTCATGAAGTCTTATCTCCCATCTTTCTCTCCATATACTATAAATCAGAACAGTTTTTAGATTCTGGCAGAGTTTTTCCACCCCACCATCAGAGAAAGCAGGACACAACAAAAGAAGTCAGGTTTAGTTAGAAAAAATTCAGCCAGGCAAACCTTAAATCAGACCCCTCTTAATGAGCATTCTGGCAAGAAACAATAGGCTTTGGTAACCCAGCAGGCACCAAAGGCATTCACTAATCTTGACTAGATTAGGAAGACAAACTGAAGCTATGTAATTAGCTACTGCTGACATGTTTTAATGATTGGCCACATGCCAGACTATGTCAGAGCTAATGCCTGACTGTGCTGATTATGTCAGCAACCTAATGCCACTGGGAAGAGTAGAGGCAGCCTACAGAAAGAGATACACTTCTTTAAAAGACTGTGTCTCTTTTCCATATAGGTCACCTCCACTAGATGGGGGAAAGGAAAACAAATAAGAAGCAATAACAAGCACTTTCATACGCACCAAATCACACAAAAGATCCTGCTATGTTACATTTCAGAATGGCTATACTTTTGCAATCTTAAAAGCATAGAAAAACATGCAGGCCTCAGACATGATGCTCCTGTATATGACCCTCTTCCTCCCCACTAACAGCAGTTAAAAAAAAATTACCATTCAGTTGCTGCCTGCAGGTACACTAGTGACCTCTCTAGTCTACTAATTGTATTTTGTTTGGCAAGAGATTATTGCCTTATAAAGAAAACATGCACTGTGGACACTACAGAATTCAACCGAGCTACTTCAGATATACCTCCAGAGTACTCAATTACCCACAAGAATATAGTTGCAAATTCAGCTGTATCATTCAGTTGTTTATTCCTGAACATTATGTGCAGCCAATGTGAACCATTCCTTCCTCACTGCATTTCCCTCAGTGACTCTAGTTGATAAGACAGCTGAGAGGTGGAACAGTTCTGTGTTTTGCAGTCCTCCTGCCTTCCGCCCTCCCATCAGTGCCCTGCAAGTGGTCAGTTTGGACACACTGCCATATTAAGCTGCTTGGCACACACAGACACAGAGGGTCCTGTGTGATCCAGCAGGCATTGTGTTTGCCACCTTGTTCCCACATAGACAGCTGAGCTTGACTTGGAAGCAGCTCCTAAGATAATTTGCACAGAGCAAAGTCTACAATCTCAGTTATGTTTTAACCTGCAAAGCAAAACATGGAAATTCTTCATTCAGTGATGACCCTTCTATGCTCAACTCTTAATGCAAGGTTTGGTAATTTTTTTTTCTTGTTATAACAAGTTAAGATCATATAGAGAAGCTGCTCTTCAAACGGGCTCAAATGTCTGCTGACTGCATCTCCATGTTATGTTTCCAGTGATGCAAACAACAGACCATACATTTTTAACTGGTCCTGGATTTTTAGAATGTTCACAGTATGTCCCTAGATAACCAAATGATTTCATGTTCAAGTTCTTAAGCAGAACTATTCTGAATTTGGAAGTGAAGCTGCATATTAAAAGTGCCCCAAGTTCACCACTGTACCTTGCTCAGCTTGATCTGAGATAGATGGAAGAGAGCCTCCGAAAGTTACACACTTTTCATTAGCTGCACTAAATGTTAAATATTCAGGTTTCATCTTCTGGAAACACTGCAAAACAAACATAATGAAACTGATTTGCATCCTACCATTCTGCTTAAGAAATAACTCAATACGAAAATGTTCTTAAACCAACCCTAAAAACTCACTTCTCGTTTCCTCCAACAACATACAATTTTTTTTGCAGGAAGCAAGGAACTTGATACTAGCTGTAAGCATTTATTAGATTCAGCAGAATAGCTAAATATAAAATGACCCCACTGACTAACTCCTCATTCACTGAGGATTAGAATTCAATAGTTTTTATTGGATACATCAGAATCACGTACTGTTTTAGGAATGAGAACTCACACATGAACTCTACAGTCAGATAGTGTTGGGCCAGAAACCTGGAGTGTAATGCTTTGTATTGTAATTACCTTTTGGGGAAAACTACATGGGAACTCAAAAGCTTTATTATGCAATGACGTAAAGGAAATTTGCAAACCTTAGTAAAATGTAATGTGCAAATTTGATGGACGCATACAGAACAATGGTGGAGCAAACCATTGAATGAGTCTCACTAAGACTTTAGATGACTGCCCTAAAACATACTACTGAAATAGACTATACTATGGCTTCTGACCTGTTGGTTAATTCTTAAAAGCTGCTTCTAATTCTTAATTAATGCAAATTAGGAAACTGTCCACCATTGCCTGCCTACAATTACTCAGCAAGAGAATCAAGATGCTTCTGCCACAGAAACCTCATCCTCTCCCTTTCTAATCCTTCTCTTCATTCAAGCAGAGCCCAAGATTAGACAGCACAACACAACAATTGTTATTGGACCTAAACATGTGGTGATGGGAAAGCAAAAAAAGCTGGAAATGAATGCTTTGAAATTAAGAAACTATCAATCCTGAATAAGGGACAGAGTGAGGGAGATTATTTTAATCACTACACATAGTTTTCATAGTTTTCAAAAGCCTAGTTCATTCCTCAACACAGGGGCTACCTCCTCATCTTTCACAAGAGCATTCCAGGTAACTGGACTATGAAAAACAGGTAAGGATGATGAATCTGTATTATCATTGTACCTTACTCCGGAACTGATGCCAGCCTTTAGGGCAACCTTCTCTGACTGGGCGGTAACTGGGATCATGTTTCTCCAGTAAGGAGGCATTATTTTTTTCACAGATGAAGGGTAGTTTCACATTACAGTTAACTGGGTAGTCTGCAGAAATAAGTTTTAAAAAACAGTTACGGTAATGCCACATCACATTCCAATTCCCATCCATACTTTTTGACATGACAAAGACCAATCTGAAGGGAAGGCATTCTGAGTGCAACCACGGTGAACTACTATGCAATCTAAATCATTAAAAATAGAAGTAGAGAAAAAGGCAAAGGTAGATGATTTATATTGGACAGTAATATAAAATTCCTAAAAATCCAGAATCTGATCCTTATTTCCAGTAGTAAAACTTCATATAGGCAGATAAAACTTGAAAACAGAAAAATAATGAAAAACATTTTGTATATGAGGACTAATCTCATATTCTGGCATAGAGGGTGTGACCTAAATGTCATTAAAGCCAAAAGGAATCCTTTAGCATCTATGTGGAATGCATCAAGCATGCACTGCTTTACATGACTCCTACAGTAACTGGACTGACTTCCTAGTCAAGAGCAATTTTTGGCTAATAGAGATGAAAATAGTTCAGCAGCATAGAACTGAATGTTGGGGAAAAAGTCAAAATGGTAGTAGACAGGAGGAGTATCTTGTTCTCCGGAGGTTATAAATTTTCCCCAACATAAAACAGTGTTAAAAAAAGCAAGTAAGTTTCAAGTACCACCAGCTGGCTTTTCCATTAATTTGTGTACCTCTTACAGTATGACTCCACTACTTAACGAAATTTGCACCTCCAGATGTATATATATGGTTGCAAGTATGCAGTCAAACTTGTTTTAACTAACACAACTCTCAGACTTAAATTCCAGAGCTCAGAATACATGGCATAAACACAGAAAAGTAGCCACTAAATCGAGATTTCACCTAATTAGTGTATGTTGTAAAAAGAATGACAATCAATCATCAAAATCTGTCATCTGAATTCAGGTTTGCCTCTGATCATCAAGAAATATTACCCATGGGTTCTACCATGAGGAAATAATAAACGATTCAAAATTCAATCAGATTATCATGAAGAAGCCATTCACTCCTAATTCAATATCATTTGCATCCAATATAAGAATTTGGGCAGAATGGTAATTACTTTTTTTTTTTTTTAAATAAATATAGTAATGACAGATGGGGTAAAAAAATTAAAAACAGCCTTACCTCTATACCAGTTCTTCCTAGAAACATACCAGCATTCTCTCAGGAATCTATCATGCAAGCGTGGAAATAACTGTAAACTGGATACAAATATTTCAGAGTTAATCTCCAATCCAATGTGACCTTCAAGGGGAAACTCTGAGAGCAACAGAGTCAGTGCACACTGAAATTTGGGCTGGTAATCATTTTTAGACGCCCTACAAAAACTAGACTAGGAATAAATACATGGTAGGTTCGGTAGGTATGTACCATGCTCAAATTAACTTTGTTGAAATGTGCAGAGTGAGGCTATTTATCACCATGCTGCAATCAGAGCACATTGTCAGGACAAGCAAGGGAAATGAGCAATAACTCTGGTTTTCTTTTCACAGTAGTATATTTCTATAGTATTTTGGAAAGTGAAGGACTTTCCTTCTAAGAAGTCAGTGAATCTTCTCTGCAGCCATGAAGAGCATGAAGCAAGGTTTGCTGTGAGTCATCCCAACTCTACAGGACTATACTAAAAGCCCTCCAAGACTCTGACATTACCTAGAAGATAATGGAAGACTGATGTTTTAAACCAATTTCCTATTCCCTGTTCTCACATATTCCTCATGTTTTCAGAGTCAACAGACAAAGCTTTTTTAGTTTTGTCAGTTCTGCAAGTATTAACAGAACACAGAAGTGGGTTTAAAAATCCAATAAAAGCAGTTTAAAGATCAAGAGAATACATTAGCTACCAGGACTACGGATTTCAAGGATTCCCATGACAAGACTAAGGTGCCTAAGCCCAAAATCTAGAGGCTCTGATAGACACAAAAGAAATAGATTATTAATTCAGTTATTGTTAAATTACTCTGAATCAACTATTCTAGTTAACTGTACTCCTAAAAAGCACATCAAGTTTGCAATAAAGCATCTTTTAATTATTCTACATACGGTGAATGATAGCTGTAGCCATAATCAATAAACTTCAACCACCACTTCTGTTCGCTGTTTGATAACTGTGGAAAAAAGAAGAAAACCCAGCATTTTATAACCCACAGAGAAAGAGCTCCAGACTCTACCAAAGATAAAGCAATGACAAAATTAGTCACAGCGGGATTGAAACGTTTTTGTACGATTCCTCAAAAGTATGTACTTTCATGCTATGAATACCACAAACCCCTTTCAGCAAAGCCTATCGGACCATCAGACCATTTATAATTAAATCCTCTCATCAGGCAAAAATTTATGTCTTGTCCCATGCATAAAATTAAGAACTGGCACAACTGTTAATAAAATATTTGCAGACAATGAGATGCTTATACAGTGGTCCTGTTATGACGCTTTTTCTCTATTTTGAGGGGTTTGCTTTTTTTCATGTTTTTAAGTCTACTTTTCAATTCAAAAATTTTTTTACCAGACTGCCATTAAAATAATTCTCTTCCAGTTCATCTTTTCCTTTTCAGTATAATTGAGAACTACAAAGGCCAATAGGGAAAAGAAAGAAATTTGGGATTAATGTTTTGTTATATCGGAAAACCTGGCAAAAAAATTTCCCTACAGTGTAAAGTAACTGTTAAAAGGGATTACACCACCTTACCTTTTCTATTTGAGACAGTATTGTCCTGAGTTTTGGGTAAGACTCCACAGAGGCTAAATCACTATCATTTTTTTGACAGTAGAAAATAGCTTCCTGGTAGCTCAAATTTTTATCTGGTACAAACCACAGCTCTGCTCCATCAACAACAAGTGGGGCTCCATGAATTCCAATTTCATCTGCACAGAAGAAATACCACAGGCGTAAGAAATCAATTCTGAAAAACTAATCCTTTTCTGAATGTAGCAAGAAATCTCAGTTTGACACTGGGGAAAAGGCAGCACTCTGCATTCGGAACTTTCTCAGAATCAAATTGTATCCATCATAACCTTTCCTAGTATCAAACAGATATTGCAGTAGCAATGTAACAACACTAATAAAAGATATTGAGTATAAACAATCATATAGACATAGTGGAAGAATATATAAAAAGTCCATTTACCTGGTATATACCACTCAGGTGTCTTTGGAGTGCTACCTGTCCAGAGGAAAAAAGGAATAGTCATTTACAGTTCACCTTCTACCAAGACTGTAGCCACCAATAACAGAAGTGATGGTTAGTACTCATATTTCTCAGTATTCATGATGGAAAAAACAAAAGGAGAAGGAAATCACACACAGGTTTAATAGTTTAAAATGAGCTGATGTAAAATTAATGGAGTACTGCATACCTCTGTCTTAAACATCTGTGGGGTTTTTTTACCTCTCAGGTAGACTGCAAGCATCTAAGCAGTGTATCTACCAGTATCTCACCACAACAAGAAAGCTTCATCCCCTTAAGCACCTTTTAATGAACAACCAAAATGTAAAAGTCTACTGGATTACTTTTCACACTGCATGAGAAATCCTGGACCTGTGCAGATATGCCATGCCATTCTTTTGTATTCACATTCTTCTGTTTTACTACACTGAGGAACCAGTATCCCAGTTTTACCGAAAGGCTAATTCACCTAAGGTTGATGCAAACTGTACACCCAAGATATTTGTGGTGATATAGTTATAAATATCACTAAGAAAGAGTAATTAAAGCACACAAATGCTGCTAGTCTGTGACTTATATCACCTCACAAGAAACCACCTCTCACTTGACAGGACTAGAAAGAATACGAGAGCAGTGATACTGCATTCTCCTCATGGTTATTTTCTGATGTATCTTCGAATATTCTAATTATACATCTGTTTGTACCTGACACAGGTGAGATATTTCATGTACTGTCCTCTCAGCAGCTCAGAAAGGAAACAACAAAATATTGTTTGCAAAGTTTCTATTATTGGGCAGTACTGGACAATCGGCTGTAATAAACTCCTTATATGAATACATGGATGTAACAGCAGTTTACCTTTTGTTATCTGGCAGACCCATTCAAGTTTAGCTTCACAATCAAAAGGCCTGAAGTAAAATTCCAGGTCTCTGCCTTCATGGAAATAAAATCTCCAAAACGACCTCCGTGAAAACTGGGAGGTCTGTATAAAAGTAAAAACAGAGAACTGAGTTAGCACAGCATAGGCCTCTGAAATGTAAAATTAAACTGTATTAAAAAAGGACTTTGGAAAAGTCAGTGTATTTTATGGTGTTGATAGTCCCACAGCATATTTTGCAAAAAATTAACAGATACAACTGTAACTTCAACTATAACTCCCCACATGAAGCAATTAGGTAAAGGCTTAAGGTCAGTTACATACAAGTCTTTTCTAGCAATATTATTTCTTAGGGTTTCTGTGGCACACAGGATCTCACAGATGCTTACTATTAAATTATCTGTTGTAACTTGTTCCCCTGAAGTGATTCTCATTTCTGCTGAAACTGGCACAGAAATAATCTTTCTTATTTAAGATTATTTCTTAAAATCAAGCTTAAAGAAGTGACTTCACTTTTGCTGATCTCTCCAGTAAGGAGAATTTTTTATCATTTAGTGAAATAACGTGTCTACACCTAGCAAGTAGGAGAGGGAAGTTACCACATCCACAGCATCCCATTCAAACTACTCTCCTTTGTCTAAAATTTTTAGGAGCTCAGTGCTGAATCAGCTTCTCAAGTCTGGGGTAATGAACACAGCACAACAGAGTGAGGGAAATGGCTGAAAACAGAAGGAAAGGGATGCAATTATCCTTTCCCTTATTAACTCCTAAAAGCAGAGGTGGTTCTAATTATGTTAAAAGGGATGGTATTGGAATGATCTTGTAGAAAGCCAGGTGATGCTTCGGAAAAGTTAAAGGCCATTTTAAAACTCATGCCATCAAGACTAAATCAAATAATGCAGAACATAATTAGGGAATTAAGCAGAGGTCTGACATTTGAAATTAAAAACCAACAAGCACTTACAGTCTATTTCACCAGTAAACAAGGAAATACACAAAATAAATACAAACATATGCTCTATCCTGGCTACCGTATTCCCCTACTTCAGGTTTCAAACTTCTTAATTTGCAGTTCAGAAAAACTAATTTAGATTTTAAAAGTTACAGGTAAGACTCTGCTTTTTTGTTTTAGATGCCACGACACATCCTTAAGAGTTGTGTTTAATATACTAGAGATCCATAGGATGGCATTATGCAATAGTAAATAGCATTGTTACTAAAATATTTTGTAGTTAAAAAGGTTCAAAAGAAGTCTTATGAAAGGTTATCATTAGCACAGTGCTTGGTTCATAAAAAGCTATTTGAATAAGGATAATTAGTAACAGGTGTAGATAAAGGGTTTACTAGCAGCTTTTTCACTGTGTTAAGAAAACATCTCAGCATAAATTCAATATATGCCTGGAGAAAGTATTTTTTCCCAAATACTTCCAATTAAAAACATGCATGTTATTATTAAAAACCTTGAAACTACCTTTAATGCAGCACAGTCTCTTGTATCATATTCATCTTCCAGGTACTCGAGTGGCATTACAACACTAGTTACCTACAAGGTGATGGACAGGATGAAAGAATCAGCACTGTACAGTTTGCTATGGTAAACCCAAGAGAAAACCATTCAAACCTGGGGTCCCATGATGTTTATTACTATTAAAATATGTGTTGAAGGGCAGTTACTCAATCAATTTTGAATCTCCGTATCTTTTAGAGGCGAGGAGGGCGGGGGCGAGGGGAAGAACTCACAATTTCAGGCAAACAAAACAATTACAGTGAGGAAGATATGTTTGGAGAAGTCTGACATATCAAGGAGATGAACTGATAAACCCTCCCCTCTGTTGTGCCAAGAAGATACTTTTTTCTCTCCACCAGCTCTTAGATGTTTACTACTATATTTCTATTAACTACTACTATATTAAGTATTTTAATATAACGGAGACAGAAAACAGGTTAGCCTTATTAAAGATATGTTTTTAATTGGAAATACGCCTGGATGATAGCTCTTAAGTGCACAGCCTTCTTCTGAATTATTAATCTACTGAAGGATCTGCCATATTTTAATTAAAATATTTATCAATTTTCTTTCAATTCAGTCCAAGTTGAAACAAATCAGGACATCATGTTTCCAGGTTAAAAGTTAACTTACGGGTTTATCATCACTCCACTGCCAGGTTCCCAAAGAATCTGGACTCCTCTTATTCATTCCAATCCATACCCATCTGTCATTGCTGTAAATAAACAAGATAAAAATCTTACGCCAAGCACAGTTCAGCACATTTAATAAAAAGACTGACCTATGTCATGGCATCACTTATGATAAACCAGCAAAAACAAAGGTTTACTATTGCAAGTTGTAGCAGTTCAAAGAGAAAACAAGCATAAGGGCTAGGACCTCTTCTGTACAGAAGAAAACTAACTAAATCAGATAATTCCTTTGTTGAATTGTGGTTGAATCACCACTTCATCAGTTGTCACTTCATGTAAAGGTTTCTTTTCTACACTTTTCTTCCAGAATCACACACAGAGTGTTTATATGGCTTGGTTCTCTTTCTCTTGTCCATCTTAGGCCATCTCTCTCTCCACCACCAGCTCAAATATACTCTTCCTCAAATCACACAAAAGCTTTTACTCATAAAGCACAACTGGCATCATATTTCCCTTAGCTTTGTCAGTGATATAAACACACCAAACAGGGGCACCTATTTCAACTATGCACATTCATAAATGTGGTATAGACTTAAATAAGCACCTAACACCACCACTTTCAATGGTTGCATAAATGAGTGGCAATAGAAATTACAGTCCGCTCAGAACTGTCTTTTTTTCCTAATTCTTACTTCTTCACTTTTCATAAGCAAGGGATACTTAAATTCAAAATTTCAACTACGCTCCAAGATACTAAGTTGCCTGAAAAAAAGGATTTACAATGTATATACTCAAATCTGCAGTAAGAACCTTTACCATACTCTTTGCTATTACTTAGGAATCTAAAGATGCTATAACAAAGTTAAATGTGCTAGTCAAAATGCAAGGTTAGTTTTGAACTGCAGCTTCTCAAAGTATCAATTTTGTGCTAATTACTGAAGTTTATGATAACTCACTCTAATCTGCTGCCCTGCCCAAGAAGGCAACAGACACTTCTCTGAATGACAGTATCACAGGGAAGCAGCAGAAGGGAGAAAGACCATGAGTTTTCTATGGAATCACACACTACATGAATACATGAAACCTTGCTGCAAAAGAGCTGTGGAAAAGGCACTCTCACCAAAGTGGTCTGACAGCAGTAGTAAAGTATTGATACCACAGTACCGGGCTGTTGTAAAACTGTATCAGGAGTACTAATTCCATAAATTCATGGTCTATCAAATACAGAGAAGGAACACAGGACATTTGAGGAAATTAGAGTTTAGGCTATGAAAAAGAATTAAGGATTTTCTTGTCTAGTCTTTACAAAGAAAGACAGGAAAAGGATATAACTATTCTTTATAATACTTTAGGAGACTAAACCCCCAAGAAGAAGAGCTATTCGAGCAAAAAGGACATCAAGTCTGAATGAACCCCATCTCAGAAATAAATTTAGGCTCAAAAATGGAAAGAGATGTCTGACCAGCAGAGGTCAGAGTTTGGAAAAGGCTCCCAAAAAAGTAGTGCTGACAAACTTAACAAAGAGATATAAAGTCAGAACTTGGAAAGTTTATGAAAATTACTTTATTATAAGCAGGGATGGACTCAGATCCAGGCTTACTCACACAAGCAATGTTATGAAATCACAAGGCAATGTTAAGAAAGTCTTTGATAAGGCTGTGCCACTAGCTTTCCACACATATCACCATAAAGACACTGAACAGCCTGAAAACACTGATGGTGCAGCACCAGGAAAAAGCTTAGCCCAGAGTATATGGGCTAAGTACATGAAATCCTAGAAATTTATAATTATTTTATTTGGTAGAGTTCCCCTTAGCATCAGCAATTTCAGAAACTTGTTTCAAAAGGATTTGCAGTAATTTGCAGTAATTACCTGAGGATCTAGAGCAATTTTTCAAAGTCTGTCAACTTGTATTTGGCTTTCAGGTAATAAACAGATTTAAAAAAAAAAAAAAAAAAAAAAAAANNNGAAAAAAAAAAATTTAAAAAAAAAAAAAAAAAAAAAGAGCGTGTCAGGTCAAGAATTCACTATTCTCCCACTTTATAATTACTGGCCTGCAAACAGAACAATGTTTTCAGCTGACTAGGCTCTTACACATTAATGTACATATTTTGTTTCTTTTGGAACTGTTCAGACATGACCATGACTAATTCAGCAACTGCTACACTATACTTGACAGTACTTTTATGCCTTCTGATAGTCCTCTGAAATTATCGTCTCATCACAGGAAAGAATTCCAGCAACTATTTAAGAAAAATATGAACTAAGACTCTCTATTGCAACTAAGCTTGCAGCACGGAATTTGTTTGTGCTTCAGGCATCTGTCTTTTCACTGCAAAGCATTTAAAATCCATCCTGTGGATTTGTATCAAAATGGATTTACCACTACCAGAGTATTCTTTGAGCTACGTTCCTGGAACTGTCTTTAAAACCTAGATTATCCTGAGTTTTAACCTAAAAAATAGGCGCAATTTGTGCTTTACAATGGACTCCATGCTGATTAACAATGAAAGACCCTAAATCTCCAGCAATACCTTCAGAATACTGGTGGTTTTTCTCTCACACAGACCTAAAACTGCATAAAAGTCAACGTTCTACAGGAGTGGATAAATACAGTTTAGATTGATGTAAAGGGACTATAAACCAGTAATTTTTCTAGTTGTATTCTAACTGCTGAAATAGAAAAAAATATTTTTTCTGTCCTTTATGTCGGCTCCAACACAAGATTAGGAAACTTCACTAAGTGAAGTTATTGGGGCTTGTAGGTCAATCTAGTTCTTGACATGAGGTAATGTGTACATTTGGGCCAACTCGTTAATGGTGCAATTTAAGGTACCATTTAATTTTAGGAGCACTGGCCTAAAACTATGCATGAATCCCATCTAAACCTCTGTTCTTCCCCCTGTACCAGGCTACTGCACTAGCTAAATCACATCCTGCTAATTACCTACTCTTGAGTGGAAGAAAAGAGAAGCAGAATTAGTGCAGTTATTACGGCCTGCATCTCAGCTTTATTGCTGTTTTAGGCAGCATGTTAAGATTAGTTTTTTCTTTCAAACTCGTGTATTCATGAGGCTTTCTAGATTCAGAACAATTACAGCAGCAGAACTGTTCATATACAAGGCAACGGATTTCTTTCCGTTGAGGTGTCCTCACCGAAATGTTATTTTTAAGTGATTCAAGGTATTACTCTCCCCGTGTCCAGCACTGCTCCCAGCTATAAGCTGCAGAATGCTCAAAAACACAGTCCTAAAATAATGGAAGTAACTGAATCAGATCTGTTCTGCCTGTATCATGTCCCTTCAAGTGAAAAGAGGTTCTTTCCTATTTCTTCCAGAGGGAAGGTTGGCAGGCAAAGTTTATTTTCCTTTCCAATGGCAATAGCCTGATTTAGCTGGAGCAATTCTAGCTCTTATTTGCCTCTAAGGTGGAATCCGAGTAAAGAACAGAATGGACTAGGCAAGCTGCCCTTTTCCTGGTGAACCAAACTGACTCTTACTAACATTTAAAAACAAATAATTCTCAATGAGTCACCAGAGAACTGTGCAAGTGGAAAAAAAGCCGAAACCAAAAAAGCAGAGGTGTGGCTCCTTCCCCAAGCTGAAACGAATACACTGAATGAATGTTTAAGGTCAGAGTTTGCATTGACTAAATACAGGGGACATGAACGAACTGCATAGCAGTGCACTCCAGCAGCTAATCACATCTAACATTACCTTAGGATGATTTCTCTCAGTTAGCTAAGCCATTTGTTCTTGGCAAAATAATTCACTTGGTTTCCTATATCCTTTCTCAAATGAGCTTAAGTTTCAGGCAAACTACTCTTGACACTTGACCTCCAAAATATTTTATGTAATCACCACCTCTGAGTAATTTAAAAGCAAAACTATCTTCAACAATTATATTATCTAAACAAACATTCTTTAAAATACTTCAGGCAATATCAAATATTTAGTATTCCAGTTCAGAATGTTCTGAAGTGCTGAAAAAGGGGTTAGCTCAGATGAAAATAATGTGTTTTCAGTTATATTTGAAATGTGCAGTCACTGCAATGCTGACTGTGAAGTCAATTTATACTGGGCTCAATATATTGCCCCTTATTCTAACTTCCGGTAGAATAAAACTGTAGTACTGGGACTTTCCTTTTTTCAGTTCAAGTTTTCTGAAGTATGGGAAGTGCAGGAGCATTGTGTGTCAGCTGACTCCGTGGAAAGACAGAAGTCTCCATCTTTAAACTCCTAACAAAAAAATGGTCATTAACTATAATTAATACCTCAGATGGTCTGCAAGCTGAAAAGCAGTTCCCAGTACTTGTAGGACATAAAATGTTACTTCTCTATTCATATTTCATAGTAGATTAGGTACACTAAAACAAAATTTATAATTGCAAAAGTGTCTAATAAGATCTATAGCTATAAATAATTTCTGCATTGATTGTTATTTCATGGACTTCAGTCAGCTTAGCAAAGGAACCACAAGTGGCTTTTACACAAGCAAAACTATCTATATATAGCGCATATGAGTTTGGTTTTGTCTTTTCTTAACATAAACACTGAGTAATTTTCATGACTTGCGCACTTCTAAAAAAAGTTCACTGTTTTTTCAAGAAGGCATCTCTTCAGTCATCAGGTTTTAAAATTTAATCACAGTGTTGTGTGCTGACAAATTCTGATATAATCCTGATTTAGTTTGTTGATGAAAAAATTTAGATCACATAACTGGCAGCATTTGAGTTTAAGCTGGCAAAAGTTCTGAAAAACCAGGCTGTCAATCAAAAAAACCATATTACACAAGGATCTGACATCACACCAATGCCTAATAAAGCCTTGCAGTGACAGTCCATTTGATTAAAAATAGAGGTTTAAACTCATAAATTATGTAGTATTTAATTTGTTGATACCAGAAAACTCAGCACATCCATCTAATGCCCATATAGTGTTATTGCAGTTATGCCAAATGGGATCTGTGCCAACCAGATTGCTGGACACTACATTATACACATTTCCAAAAGACAGCACCCAGTTTAGTCAGGAAACATGAATAAAATATTTCATGAATAAGAATGAGATGTAACTGCAAAACTGAAATAATAACTTGTCTCTTAAGAACGTATGAGTAAAGAATAGATACAACCACCATCTAGCTGTGTCAAAATTCAACATCCAAGAAGGAAAATTCAAAATTCAAGAAGGAAATACATTATAACAACAGATTTAATTTGCTTTGAGTATCTTCCATCACATAAATTTATCTTTTCCTGTGCTGCCTCTAGCAATGTGAAATATTTGCCCAGGCTGTATTCCCTTGACATTTTCCAGCAATGCAGTTCAAATGCCACATCTAGCTGTTTTTACTGTGGGAAACACAGTTGCCGCACACTGTCTCATACTCGCCATTCGGGGTCAGCAGCAGCATTTGCGATCTACTGCAGAAAGCAATGGAAATCAAAATTCTAGAGCACGGCTAGTATGTTACCTGATCATTTTTCTCAGGATAGAATGAAGTGCCTTGACTTCTTCTGAGTGACTAAAACTAGGCAGATGGCCTCCAAGTGCTTCACAGAACCTTTCTGCCTCTTCCCAGGTCCTGGTTCGCAGCACTCTTTCACTGTGGAAGAACTTCACAACAGCCAAACATCAGAGCAGAAAATGACACAAGTGACAGCATTTTTAAAACACTCCTGGTACTACTCAAATATGATCACCTGAGATTTAATGACTGCTATTTCCACAGGGAGAGAACTTCACTTTTTAATATTTTTTTTTCCCAGTTTGTTTGACAACAGCCCGACTCTGAAGTTTAGCTGACAAAATTTATTTCAAACTCAACATATTCCATATGACAGACTTTGTCTGTTTTTATTTATCAGAAAGATTTTAGAAAACACCACCCAACTCATCCCAAAACTGCAGGTCAAAGATCAAGTTTTAAGTGATGCTGTTCTTTCAAATTTATCATGAACTGCAAAGCCGAATGTTCACTGAAACTGGACTCGCTTGGGTGCTGTCGGTCAAGGAAGTTCTTTGGCATACCTTTTGCTACCTGTATGCATCAGAGTTACAACTTTGGCTCATATACCTCAGCTAACATTTTCACTTGATCCCCCTGGCTTTAGCCCAAGCCAATTCCCATCAACTAGATCTCTCTGCACAGACATGCTGCATTTGGTCAACAACAGTTTTGGAGAACCTGCCAGGGCCAGCTGTCATGTCCATCAGCTATGGGACAGCTACGCTGCACATCAGCTAGACCTATCCCTTCAGGATGCTTGCCCACACCCTTGTTATTCAAGCTGGGACACCCTTGTTATTCAAGCTGGGTTTCCCCACTTAGCTACATGAGCTGTTTACAAGAGACAGTTCATTGCAGACACTGAGTCCAGAAATAATGAATAAACAACCCAATGAACAGTCTCAGTTTTAACTTGATTTCACTGTTAATAGGAGGGAAAACTCTGCATTTCTAAATACAAACTTGTTTAAGCCATTGAAATAAGCTGAGCTAACAGCTCAGCTGCTTACTGCCACTGTTCACTACAAAAACAGTAAAGTACAACTGAGGCTGCACTCATACCAGAGAAAATCCCACCTCTCCTATCTACACTGTTAAGAGTATAGAAAGGAAAAGAACAAGGGCAGGTGATGCAAAGTGCTTTCCTTCCCTATTAAGGTGTCTCTGCAAGCAAGTTGGCAGCAGGCTATGGTACAGACACAGCACCCTCCGACAGCAACGGGCTCCTGAGATGGCAGGACAGGGTGAACGCTGAACATCAATTGCTCCTCCCGGTGCAAAACACCTTTAAGATACACTTCAGAGCAGCTATGCACCACATTATCACATACTTGCTCCAAGACAGTAACAAGCAATTAACATCAAACAGGAATAACATTTTACCTTGTAGCAGGCAAGGCCAGATCCGTTGTGCCACCCAGGGGGACAGGGATCAGTTGGCTTTGGGAGCACTTCTGGCTCCTTGGGCTGCCCGATATATTTTTTGCAGATTGAAAATGCTTTAGTGGTTTTACAGTCCTTAGTTTCCCACTTTCCAAGAGAATTTCCACTGGACATGGCCACACATCCTCCTGAAAACTCTAAGATTAAAGCCACAAAAAACATATTTCAAACCAGTGGCTGGTTTTTCCAAAAAAAACCTGACATATGTGTGACTTACTATTTTATTTCATGCCTGGAGTTCTGTAACATGGTACTCCATTCCCTGCTTAATGTAAAAGGGTAGAATTTTTATGTATTTTTTAATTTTCAAGTTTACCTGGTTGCAAGGAATTCCAGTTAGTGTATGTCACAGCTTCAGTTTTTTCCCCGTTCACCGTACCCCAGGAATATATTCCTGATTGGCTAATATCCTGCAAACCGGTCCAGAAGTATTTTTCTTCAACTTCAGTGTGTTTTCTCATCAGACTGTTTATAAACTCTTGCTCAAATCTGAAAATTCACAGATTGATCTCAGTCAATATTTGAAAGATATCTGAAACTACTGAGACAATTTGAAAACTGGGCATATTACTACATGAGTCAGTTCGAGCAGTTGTCCAGGCAGTCCCGTATTCAATATGGGGTCTCCAGGCTGGGAATTCTCATGCTTCCAAGAAGGTTTGACACTGTAGGTTTACCATTGCCACACCATGGAAAATGGGTTTTGCTAGTTCTCGGCAAAAGCAATTCTCTCCCTATATTTTCTTTATGAACCATTAGTTGGCATAGAGAGGTTTTAATCTTTGATTTTTTTCTCCAGGATTATACTGTTAAACCTGCAAAAGTTACAAATGAGCTTTACCTGTTCATCACTGTAAGATTGCACCGTGTTCCAAATGAAACTTCTGTTTTATCAATCCTGTAACAGTAGTTCCCATGTCTCTCCCATCCCTGGTTAGAGAACAAAAACCACATTTGTACAAAACAATCTAATTTAGGCATTACCTGCAGGAGAAAATAAATAATTTCCAACATTGCTGATGCCACAAGCTGGCACAAGAAAGAAATGCAGTGTGTCACAGCATGTTACATACAAGGTCCAGTATCATCAACTCTTCAGACTCACAGTTGTAAGAAATAATGCAGCCACAGGAATAAAATACACCACTGTTTTAGCTTGCCTGTTTAGAGTCTTCTGACCACTATGTGCATTTACAGAGAGAAACACAAGGGCAACAGCCTAGTCCTATTCAAAACAATAGAAGTTTTCATGCTGTTCCACCAACGCCAGGATTCAAACAGAGGAATACTAAGAGGGCATTACTAACGTTTCTTTACTTCTGAGGAAAAAAGGATGAACTTACAAAATTTCTCTATTATTCAAATACTTCTCCCCATATTGACACTGAAATTTCAAGGCACACTAATGCATTAACTCTTTTCTAGCCTACCAATGCCATTGGTGTCTGAACAGCTCTAAAAGCTGTAACTCTACATGCTGGAGGTCTCCGAAAATACAGTGAAAAATACCCCGAGGTTGCGCAGGAAGAAAGATAAGGGGTAAACATTTCTCCTGTTGCAAGTAATGGGTCACACAAGACTGAATCAAGTAACTCTGAAGTAGCTAGTAATACCATCCTAAGCTTGTTCAAAAGACAAGAGACTTCTTTTTAAGCCTTATTTATGCTAACATATTATACCTCAAAAAACCCCAAAAAATAAAAAAGCAAAACAACCAAATCCCTCCCACCTTTACTCAAGTCACAGAACAAAAATGAGACCCTAGTGATGTGTAACAGAAACCTAATCTCAGTTCACAATCTTTTTTATTACCTTACAATTACCTTCCAGTAAAAGTTTTTGCAGGAGATCCCTTCAAGTACATCTTTATGTTACCAAGAGCTTATCTTAAATTGTAAAACATACTTAAAGCATAAACCACAGAACAAATGGTGTTATCAATAACATTTCTAATTTGTTTTTTCAAACAAATAAATAAAACACAATGTCTCCTGGGTCCAGGCTCATAATACTTTCATCAATAAACAGACTGATAATACATCCAGAGCCTGATTAGGAGAATCTGAAATTTGGCTCATGCTATACACGTCTTTTTCCAGCTAAAATGTTTCTTAGATTTTACTGAACGGACAAGAATGAAATGGAAGTAGAGGAAGTAAGTGCTTTTAGGCAGATCTTAGGCCTTCTGAACCAAGTGACAGTAAAGGAAATACAGGCTATTACCTCTTCCAATGAACATCTTTCATCTGATTTAGTTTCATTCAGAATCTCTCCTTTTTTCTTGCAGACATATCTCAATTTTTCTTCACAGGATTTCACTCTCCACTGTCCCAACTGTAAGAATGAAAGGAAAAAAATATTTTAAATTCTAACGTCTTTCAATTTCCATGTTTGCAGATGCTGAGTTTCCACAATGGGGAAAGCCAAAATGCCTCTACCATATATGTTAGGGTGAGATGACCTGGGTTGTATGCATAGGTGCATGTTTGGAAGGAAGAGAGAAAGCTGGCATATGCAGAGATGGGAGGATTCTGGATCACATCCAAAAGGGAAAGAGAAGGCCAGGGTGGTGCCAACTCTTCTAGATCAGGAAGGGAATGGGTGCAGGAGGTCTGCTCAGCTTGCTGTGGAAGCAGCTCAGACACAGCTCAGAGGAGCTAAGCACATGAGATCCAATGGCTTGCCCCACTTTTCTCCTGAATCTGGATAGGATACAGCCTGCTTCCCACTATCCTACTGACCTCCTTCCCTCATCCACTCCCCCCTTCTTCTGTACTGTATAGCCTCAGTGTCTGCCCTCTCCTCTTACCAAGGTATCTCACTAGCCATCCTCAGACTGAGTGGCCCAAATTGGTCCTGAAGATGACTGAACCCAGCTTTTCCTTTCAACAGTTTGCCCCACCTCCTTCCTAGCTCTCTGCCAGAGACACGCAAGAATACATTAACCCAAAATGCAGAGTAACAAGGACAACTGTCTGGCCAACAGAAGTGACAGTCTCAGAGCTGTGAGTCATTTCTTCCATTCTTTCCAGTACACAGCTACCAAGTTTAAATTAAATAATTTAAAGCAATTTGCTTGTAGAAAAATGATGATATGTATTTTAAAGATTATTCCAGAAATAAGATCAGCTATCTGCTTTAATCCCCTCCTTGACTTTCACACACATCAGTGTTGCCTCTACTACGATGCAACGCTGTGTTCCTACCTTGCCTGAATAGGACACGCAGTTAGGAGTGCTGTTAAAAGGAACTTTTGGTTCATTCTGATCCCAATATGTGAAAACCACAGTCGAACGATCTGACCATTTGAACAAGGTTGGCACATCTTCGTTCCTAAGACCCATCCACATTTCTTCTTCTGCATCTGTAATTTAAAATTAGGACAACACTGTAGTTTCAAAATAAGATTCAAACTAATAGGAAAGGAATGTGACATCAGCAAAATTAATTTTTTTATCAATACACCATGCTGATTTTTTTTTTCTTACTGTGAAAAAGGGTATTTGAGATAAGCACAATGTATTATCTTGTTTCTTAACTTATATTCATGACTATGAGTGAATTTCACAGAGAACATAACAAAAAGGAAAAAATATCCACAAACAGAAATAACAAACACATAAGCAAAATGAAGCTCAACCGAATTTCATTTTACGAGCATAGGCCAGGATGTAACACTGAAGACAACAAATAATATTTATTAGTTCAGTGATCCAGCAGTCAAAATATTGACCCAATTATCTACTAGTCTCTTTGAATGAGAAAATTAAATACAAAGTATTAAGAAACTAGAAGAAGGTTAGCCCAGTAAATAAATAAATAGATCAAACCAAAACAAGAGCTAACAAAGAGGGCCTGGATCTGAACATCAACATTCAGCACAAGCCTGAGTACAAGCTCAGAATGAAGCTCACCTGCATTTAGAAGCAAGAGGTCATAACAAGCTTATGCTAGAAAATGGAAAGCAGTTTGTAATTTATGGTGTGCAGCACTTAGTGCTTGACCTTTACAACTATCTCAACTCACCATTATGAAGCTTTGTAACAACCAGTTCAACATCTGCTAATGAGTGTATGCTGATGAGGTTACTCTTATTTGCTTTGCATAACTCATCTGCCGCGCTCCAAGGTGCCGGGTCATTTATCAGCATGTAGCAAGAGCCATCATAGGGAAGCCAGCCTGAATCACAGCGAGTATCCAAGTGCCTCCAATCCTCTAATAATGAAGAGAAATGGAATTAGAGGCTTTTGTTTTACTTTGGGCAGTGCAAAGGGTTGGCTTTAAATCCAGCAGAACCTTGAAAACAGCCAGAATGCAGCAATCAGAATGTCTTAGCATCTCTTCAGAGCTAATTTTTTAAGAAAGGGTCACAGTTTAGTCAAACAAATAGACTTCAAAGAGCAGCACTACAAGGACTCATAATATTTTGGGGCCATAAAATAGGCAGAAGGAGAAAGAAGTTAGTGTGAGTGAAAGTGAAAAGCAAGAATGCATTACATTAAGCTTAAGCCTTAGTGTAAGTGAAAGGTTCAAAGGTAATTGTAAGAAAGATTTCAAAAGCAACTAAAGACAAATCCAGTCATTGCAGTATTGCAGCACACAACCAATAAATACTTAGTTTCAAGCATTGTTTTCTTCTCATGATATTCAAGAATTCCAACTGGTTTTAATGCATGCTGAAAAGGTATATACGAATAGCCTTTCCAGTTCAAAACACACTATAAAACACTTAATCACAGGAATTTTTTTAATTAATAATACACTATATAAACACTGGTAACAACTCCACATACACCTCTGAGGAGCAAGAGAACAGATAAGAATTATTAATTGGCAACCAGTTTTCAGGGAATCATTTGAAAATTTGAACCAGTTTAGTTAAATTTAAACTGATTACTACCTTTTCCTCAAAGGTACACACCTTTCCAGGGGAAGCTGAGAGAACATGCCTTAGTCAGAGACACTCCATGACACTTCCCACCTCTACAACACTGCTTCTTCATCCCTCCTATCCCTAGACCTCTCCATTACCAAGGACAATTACCTTCCAGCAAAAGTTTTTGCAGGAGATCCCTGCAAGCATAAGCCCTGGAAACTGGGTAAGGCCAAAGTATGTATGGAATAACAGGCCATAGATATGGGAGGAGTTGGACATCCAGGTGAAGGTGAAGGTAAAGGTAAATGCCCAAAAGCATGGAAGCAGAAATACGTCACAGCTGGACACTGTACACTGAAGGACTGTATATGTGTGGGTAAGGAGAAGGGAATAATTATCTCACAAGAGCTGTTATGGATCCAGTAAAGATTACACACTGGGCAAGCTACCACCTCTTGCACTCTGATTTCCAGTGCTGGGCCTGGTTTCAAGGGGTAGTAAGGTTATTTAACTACTTCTATTTTAGTTCAATGGAGTTTAATCCAAGACCCAAGTAAGTCCCACTTTATACACACCAAGAGTGAGAGAAACAGGCTTAAAGCAAAGATGGAAAGGTTCAAGGTGCAACTGCCAGTTCCAGACTTCCAGTAACACAAGAATGAAGGCAAAAGCCATGGAGGAAAATGTGATGAAAAGGGCAGGACTGTGCTGCAAAATGCTTTATGTGTGAATGAGAAAGCTGCAAAAAATAAAAACTGTTTGTGATGCATCATCTTGACACTGGAGAAACAGAGTTTGCTTCTGCTCTGCTAAAAAACCCAAAGCTGTTGTGAAAATGTTCTGGCAGAGATGCTTAAGAAGGCTTGGGGAGGGAAGAAAAAGGCTCCATAAGTGAACATTATACTCATATTAACACACAAAACTCAAAAATGCAAACTGTCCTACCTGGAAGGCTTGAAACTTCACTGAGTGACTTCTTGCAAGTATATGGAAGTTGAGTCCCACAGTGGTAACTCTGCCACTGACCTGAAGCAGCATTCATCACCACACAACTAGTCCCATCCAGTGGGGACAAACTCTGCATATCTATAGACAGGAACAAATAAAAACAGAACAGCACAAGTTATCAAACAGAAAGGCACTAACTGCCTCATTGTACTACCGCTTTTCAATACAAAAATAACAAACTTTACAACACCTTTTATATGAAGAAAACTTGCATCAAATGAAAGCACCTGTCCTACCATAGGTCCTGCTGAAAGTTTTTTCTAAGAAAGTTTCAGAATCAAGGAATCTGGACTTCTTTTCCAATGTTTAATCATAGAACCAAGAGGAATGTTCTATTTACAATACAACAAACCCTTGGCTGAGCACTTTCCCAGACTAGAAATATCTCAGGGGAGAACTGTTTTTGCAGCCCTCAGTTTCCTTTGGCAGTTCCTTTGGCAGTCCCTTCCCACCCTCACTCCAAACACAGCTCTGCACTTTCTCTCAATGCTAACCATAACCCTTACCTTAACAGAAATCTTAGGCAAGGCCCCAAATTAGAAATACCACAAAAAATACCTTCTTTTTTTGCAGTCCCCACCTTTCCTTGGAGCCCCTTTCCTAAAAGAACTTTTTGGCTGTGACCCACACAGAGCACCCAAGCTCTCCCTGTACTGGGTATGGTAAAGTATTTTCACCAGAGCGGTAAATGTAAGTATGTGTGCTGTGACTGCAGACTAAATTATGCCACTGTAGCTCAGGATAGTCTTGCCTCTAGCTCTGCATCACAGTCCTACAGTGTGATCACAGTTCCAGAAGAAGGTGCAGCCAATAGGACAAGAACCAAAGCTCTTAACCTTTCCAAAAGACAGACCAGATTTGGAAAATCTCACAGAAATTACTTAGTAAAGCTTTCAAAGAAGTAACAGAAACCACTTATCAACTTTTCACAGAACTCCTGTTGCAGTGCTATCCTAGATAGTAAAGGAAAAAAAGAGAATATCACTTAAAAAAAGCTCAAATTCAGCTTGAGTGACAGAACAGTATTAGCTTCAGTATTCCCAATGATTATTTCTCCAGGATTCTCCTATATATCCAGGACATATTTGTATGAATATTACAAATTGATTCTGAAAATTCGTAACAAACAAGAGTCTCGCCAACCCTACTAGGACCTTTGGAGTAATTAAAAAAGGTTTTCCAAAGGTTTAATACTCCTTTCATCTTTACCTTGAAACAAATTTAAGTAACCTTGAAATTTAAAAACACAAGCTTCTATGTCAGTCCTTGCGCATAGACCAACAGTCATAATATTTGAAGAAAGTCAATGCCATTCTGTCAGTGGGAGGAGAAATTTAGCAGCTAGGAAAGCTGTGGATTCTTTACTAAAACGGACTTCAAAGATACTATACAAGTTTTACATTTTTAGAGACTTACTAAGCTAATCAGCCATAAATACAGAATGCGAACAGGAAGATGCACTGGCTAGGAGCAAAAGATGCTTCTGAAAATGGAATGAGAAGGGAAAAAAACCTCCGTAAAATACTAGTTACTGTTGCGAATATTGTTAACACCACCAGAAATATCAGTACCTGGATGCCAGTTGATGAAATTTAAAGGTTTGTGATCTGACCACTGCCAACCTCCAGAAACGTCCAGTTGATTTAAGCCAATCCAGAAGATCTCAGCGATGTCATCCTTGGCTGGAGATTTATTTTTAAAGAAAACCATTAGTATAAAATGCTCATCTTTTATTGGTCTCCTCAAAATTAAAAATGTGATCTGAAATGGTATGCATTTAGGAAAGAAAGATTGCTACTATAATCAGACATGCACACTTTCTTGAACTGATGAGAAATTCATCCACGCAAGACTTCCCTCCCAATGCCTTTGGGTGTTTTTTCTTTGGTTTTACAGTTCCAGAGGCACATGGATAATTCCTCCAGGCCAAGACTGAACATCAGCGAGGACAATTTCATAGCAAGTCAGTAACATGCTGCTAAAACACCAAATGTCACTCTGGCCTGTATTTGAGATTCTGGGGACATTCCTCATAACAAATATGAACAGCTAAGTGTTACAATGAAATCATACAGATAAATTTAAAAAACACTGTAAAGTGAGATCAGCACCTTAGTTTTGCTACACAAATGAAAACCAAAATATTTTAAGTACAATCAAGTTTTAACCCAGAATTTTAGGACAGAAATTCAAATGCTACCTCCACTTTATATTAATTTATCAAGATTTCCTAATATTTGTATGTGAATAATTACACCTACCTTGTATGTAACTTAATTCAGATGCATCTTGGATGCTAAGTAAATTTCCTCCTTGCCTTTGACATGAAATATAAGCTTCCTTCCAAGAAAGAGCAGACTGTGTATTAAACTGGTAGCAATTTTTAGACCCTGGATCCTGTTCCCAGATATCATGACAGCCATCCTCTGTTTAAAGGAAGCAGAAAGTACTTGTAACTACAACTATATGGAAACGTTTATTATGAACGTTTCAAAAGAAAAACTTTTGAATATTGAAGGTTTACTGATTTTTATATCAGTCATCAAAAACACTGCAAAGTAAATCAATGCTGCAATAGAAAAGCTTTTACTCAGCTTAACAGCAACATGCTACACCAAGACAGAGCCGCACGTATGTGAGGCAACAGCTTTTAGCATGTCTACTTAGAAACCCAACGTGCCTGGTTGTAAGCAGATTCCCCATTTTCCGTCACGAGTGTAATCTTCAGATGTGGCACACCATTTCCCACCCGTATGGGTCTCATCCTGAATGCAGTCATGATGCCATGTCTTATTATACAGAAAGGGGAACTCACAGGGTTTTCCATATGAGTTGCCATCTTTGGTATAAACCTCTGCAGGAAAAAAAAAAGAAAAAAAAGAAGTAAATACAAGTTGCCTAGGGATGGAAAGGGCAGCAAAATGTTTCTGCTTGTACAGACACAGTTAACTCAAAACCATGCAAATCACACTTGTGATCTTACAATACTGTATCTTGTTGTTACAGATAATATACAGGAATGCCAGAACTGAAAAAAATTATACGAAAATATTTTTCTGTACTTTTTCTTCTGAGAAACAGCAAAAACTTGTTTCCCCCATCCTGGTAAGTCAAGGATAAATTCACTGTCCTATTGAAATCTGGGTGGTTTGCACAGAGTTCTTTAGAACAAGGCGCTAGGAATCAACACACACAGGAGGGGGAAAACATTTCAAATTGGAGCCTACTGGGCTCTTCAGACTGTCCACTTTGAACAATTAAAATACAAAGAAAAGTCTGCCTTTAAATATGGTAAAGGAAGCTTTCACCAGTTCTTCCAGCAAGCATGAGACTGCCAGTGAGACTGGCTTCCATGGCAAGTGGACAGACTATCACACCGAAGTGAATGGATTGCTCCTGACAGTCCAGCAGGCTGTGAGCTAGCAGCATGTTCTGGACTTGAACGTAGAGCTACTAGCAAAGCAAATACACTCAAACCCTCCTAACAGTAAAATTCCCATCGTGGTGAAGAGGACAGTGTCAGTTCTGATAGAAGGGTGTATGATATCTCATAATTAAATATGTTTGCACTCAAATATGGGGGGAGGGATTTAAACCTGCAAAGAAAGCCACTCGATAACACAACTTCTGCAGTTCTGCATAGTTATTTTTATTAAAGACCGTTGAAGTTTCATATTTCAATATCACTGTCTCTCTACAGCAAAACATTCTATTGCTTAATTGATCAGTCTTTTCACATGATCAATTTCAAGAACTTATCGGCACAGACATACTCAAAAAGCCCTTAACAAATAAAAAATCTCCAAACCCCTGTAAAAACTTTCTTACCATGGTAAGGGTACCGACATATATCACTGGAGGATTTGTTGCTTCTCCACTGGTCTGTTGCATTTATGCTTGCAGTCACATAGGTATTCTTGATAGTCACTTTGTACTGAGATGCACCAATGATGGAAGCATCAGCACATCGCCACCACAGCATTAATTCCGAGTTACAATCAACCATTTTCAGGCGAGACACTGATTTTGTGAATATATCAAGTCCCAGGCACTGCTTGGACCCCAAGTGAAAGAGGCGATTCTGGGATACCCATTTCCATAAAGCTTCACTTGTCTCCCTGCAGTCATCTATCACTATCCACGAGTTTTTAACTTGTATGCACTTGTTCTCTTTGTCATGGCGAATGGTAAAAGCATCATTGCCTGTATAAGAACAAAAAAATATCCACATATGGCCATGATTCAGCATCATTTTCACAGAAAGCTCATTTTTAAAAGGGTAATCACATTCTGAGAGATGCTACCAGAAAAATACAGCAACTGCTGTTTGTACATTAAACTACTGCTTTCGTACAAGCCACATTCAGTACATTTTAATCCTCAGTGGGTACCCTTTACTTCTAGGGAAAAAGAGCTCTTTCTAAATCTTTATAAGAGGAGAGACAAAATGAGACTTCTAAGTCCCATTCTATTAATGAGAATTCTTCCTTTTTACTATATATATAGTGATTGGATCAACCCCTGATTATTTTGCAAACTTACTGGGTAAAGAATCTTATCTTTGTGCCTATCTGCAAGTGCAGATACCATAAAATATAACCATATAACTCATACCATAAAATATAACTAACAATAGTCTTCACTTAGTAAGCCCTTTTCTTTAACTGTGTATCATGTATGATACACAGCATGACAGATTTACATGTGAACCGGTTTGTGAGTGCAACTGCAGTATTACTACAATAACTGGCACTGCTTTAAGGAGAGGGTTTGAGAAAGAGTATCCCACCAAAGATTAGGACTATCGTTTTAAAAATTATATAGGCACCCTAGTTTCATTTTCAGTTGTGATGCAGTATGTCATAAAAAAGAAAAAAAAAGCACAGTATACAACTTAAAAAATACATAGATCACCCTACTCTTACAAGCTAACACATCTACCAGTATAACAACACTTCTGACAAGCAGCAGTAGCTTTAAGCTATTTCTATGCCACAATAAAGATGGCTCCACAGTATAAAACTTTCACTGATCAGGCTGATATGGACCTTGGCTGTCCCAGACCCACAAAGTTATTTCTCTGCTGCTTAAACAAGGAATCTGCTGAGTAGTGTTTTGTATTTAATAGCAATGCACAGTCAATCACATTCCTACTGCATTTTTCTATTATGAGTTAATAATAGGTTTGGCTGAACAGCAAGGAAAATATTCAGTGATGTTATGCAGTGAATTTTACCACTACTTCCCAGTATACTCATGAATTTTCCCCTGTGTAAGTGCCAAATAGTATCTAAATAGTACTGAGCTGGTCACACTGTAAAGAAGAATCTCTAAGCCACCTACTGCAGTGACTTTTTCTGAATAGCACATTTCAACCAACTGTCCCTGTCAGCCTATTAAGATAATTTAACAACCAAACCCACTTTAGCGGTATCTTTCAAGCCTGTGCTTTTTCAGCACTATATCTGCTTTTTGCTTTTTATTCTCCCCTCAAGACTTTTTTCTTTTTTTTTTTTTATTTCTTGTGAGAAGAGGCTGAAAACACATTACATCTTCTTTCACTTCTTCCCCCATAACCCTCGTGCTGATGTCAAGTAGAAAACCACTTTTTAAAACTTCCACAGAAAAACTGCAGATCTCTCTGTACAGCAATTTCTTAATACCCATTAGTCCAGTTCAACACTCCCGGCCATGAAGTTTTACCTGGTGTCTTCAGCTACAAACCCTACCCTGTTACTGTCATAGGATATTAAAAATTCAGCTGCAACTACTTAGCGAAGAGCTCAACTTGTTTCCCAGCAGCTCTCACCAAGCTGTGGCTTTGGCTTACAAAAATTTGCTCAACGTGAAACTTTTCCACCTGCCTTCTGTCGGACAGGGGAAGCCTCCTTCCTATCTCTCCCTGCGCACAAAGTGGCGGGTAACAGGGACGCGGGACGCCCTGACGGGGACCCGCCCGGGTCCGGGTTATTCCCCTCCCCGAGGTGTCCGGCCAAAGGCCGCGGCCCGGCCCGGGGCGGCCCCGGCCCCGAGGACACCTCCGGGAACGTGGCAGCCGAGGCCGGCGGGGCAGCGCCGGCGTTCGCGTCGCCCCGGGCGAAGCGCACAGTCCGTCAGGGAAATCCTCCTAAGTTTCCCAGGTTGTTTCCACTCAGTTGGACTTTGCCGGCCGGCGGAGCGGCCGAAACGGAAGGCCCGTCCCAGCGCCGTCTCACCCGCTNCTGCCGGGCTCGCTCTGCCCGGGCGGTGCGCCCGCCGCCAGCCCCGGCCCCGGCAGCGCCGCCCCATTGGCCGCCCCGCCGCGCGTCACTTGTTGCCAGGAGAAAAGTGGCCCCGAGGTTGGGGCGAGGCGGGGCCCGGCCCCGGCGGGAGCGGGACTGCGGGGGAGGGAAGTGAAACGCGGGGGAGAGAAAGGGGAATCGCAAGTGAAAATACGGGGGGAAAGGTGAAAGGGAATTGCCGTGAAGAAAGGAAAAAAAGGAGAAAGAGAGAGAGAAAGCAAAGAAAGAGAAAAGCAGACTGAATTGTCATGAGTTAAAACTGAAAAAAAAACCCCAAAAAAACAAAACCAAAAACTTTTTAGAAGTTCAGTCGGGGGAAAAAAAAGGTAAAGTGTTCTTCACTTGTTAGAAGTGAAGAAAAGGGGAAAAGTGAAGAGAATAATCCAAAATTAACAAATACACCTAAGTAAAGTACCTAAAATTGTACAAATAATACATTTTTATAGCATCACACTGTGATCTTCAATTCACTCTGGCCATGGGGCCATGAGCTATAAGGCCTGGTGTGATGACCATGATGCCATGCCCAAGGCACAGGCTGCTGAATTTCTATAGGGAAATTTTAGCAGCTAAAATTGCAACTTTCTGCCCCGTCCCTGCCGGGGGAAATGGGGGGAGGGGATGAGACTGTGTGCAGTTGAAATAATTGTCACTGACAAAATGTTGGTGGTTGCAATAGGAAGTTACAGAAACCAAAAGTAAAAACACAAAGATGTGAAGAACCAGTTGGCCTGAAGGAGGAAAAGATAATGAAGGGAAACTGATAGAAACTATGTAAAATAAAATGTCTGTATTAGCTATATAGCTGAGTGATTTGGTGGTGACCTGAAATGGCTGTATAGCTGGAGCCCCACCTGTTTAAAAACCATTTGCAAAGTCATAAGAAATAAACATTTCTTGCTAGGAAAATCTATTTTGATTAGACTTGGAGAAGCAATTGTTCAGGGAAAGAAATAATAGTTTTTCATAAAGATGGGAAATGCAATGTGCCATCTATTTTATATGTTTCCAAATGTGCCTATCATGTAGGAATCTGGACATCTGGGGACACGGGATTTGAGGGTATTCCAGGCTGGGAATTGAGTAGAAAGACACTGAAGAAAACCAGGCACTTGCAAGTTAGCAAAAGGAAGTTGCTCCTGCTGGAAACCACAAAGCAACATCTGGCTACCAAGGCAGGAGGTATTTGGAAAATTGGAAATCAGATTCAGGAAGAGAAGAGTCCATAGATGCAGCAAAATCAAAGCTGCACTACCAGAAATAGTTCATTTTTGGTAAGAACAAATCTTTAAAGTCTCCACACAGAGAGTGTGAGGCAGAAATTTCCCACTGGTGAGCTCATACAAAAGCAAGCTATTGAAACTAAAATTAAATACATGGTGGGATGATGTGTCTCTTTTTTAAATAAAACATCATAACAAGAGGCAGGTGTGAAACCTGCATTCCCATGAACCTTTCCAAATGCGTGTTATTATCAATGTAATAACTGACTGTCCCAGTTTGGATATGGTGAGTAGCAGAGTTTAACATTTAAACTAATAGCATGCAGGGCATATTTACTGAACCAGCAACTGTGAAATTAACAGCATCCTACTTACCAAACAAAGATGTGTATTAATAGAGGGGAGGGTTTTTTAAGGTATCGTACCATATGTAACATGTTCTCTGATACACGCTTTGAATTTGAGGTCCTTGTTTATTTATTGGTTTATAAAATACCATGCTTGATAATACACAATCAGACCCTGATCCTGACTCAAAGATTAAATAATATACCCAAGGACAGGAAAAACTGCTGTTTGCATAGGTGCCTTTTAGTTTCACTTTTGTGTGCGTATAATGTACTTAAATTCTGTCAAACAGTAATGTAAGAGGACATACACAATGTACAGCCCTGGTGAGCCAATCAGCCAATCAAAATTTTGGAAAGAACATGCAGGAAAAAATGAAATTCAGTGCAAAATTTTGGAAAGAACATGCAGGAAAAAATGAAATTCAGTGTATGTTAAGTGATAGCCCATGGAATTCTAATACAATTTTCTGTTATTGAAAAAGTGGTTTTGCACTAAAGCTTATAAAAATAATAACAATGCCAAAGCCTACTTCTTAAAAGATTTATCCTAGCTTTATCAATGAGGCTTCTGAATTTAATGTGAGCTTCACAGCAGCATTACTCACAGCATAATTGGTGAGCAATTTCTGTATTGCAAGTCATAAACATGATCATATCCTCATGAATACTTACAGCTCATCTCAAGGCAGAGTGAATGGCCAACCAAATTTCAACCATGCCTGCAGAGATAACAAAATACAGAATTTCAGATACAAGAGAGACCCAACCATAGAACTGACAGTAATGTACAGCAGCCTTTTGCTTCCAAGCGGACTACTTTGCCTTTCCAGTCAAAAACCTTTTGAGGTGCCAACATCATGACTAAGAGCCTTGTATTTCTAGAAGTCTTTGTTGCTTATCAACAGATAATTTCTTTGCCTTTATGCCCATATGTTTGTAACAATAGTATTACCTGCAGAAAGTGTCAACACTTGTCTACCCATAAAACTCTACCCCATCTCTCTTCTGCTCACCACATGAAATAAGTACTTTGCATATGCAACCTTCCTCCTTCTTTTACAATCAACACATGGTAATCCAGTTTTACTGGCTAAGTTGAGTGCATCTACATGTGTCAATGAGCACAAAGGGAATGTTGGAAAAGCAAAAAGTTGTTACCTCCAGCATCTTCCAAGAGTGGGAAGAGACTCTGGAGATGGCAACTTCTGCTTTTTTCTGCTTCCCCCAGCAGTGACTTTGAAACTGGGACACGCGAACAGGGAACACTAATTATCTATTACTTTTTACGTTGGTGTTTACAATACCTAAGTCCTTACAGAGAAAAAAAACCCCAACAAACTAAGCCTGACAGCGAAATGACAGCTTACAAGAGTTACCAAAGCAGAGTTATTTCCTGAGGCAGAGGACTCTCTCCGAGAAAGTGATGATGCCCACAAAGTAGCCAGCACACAAAGATTTCAGTGCTACCTGGACTCTGCTGCTAAGTTTAATATTAGAACACAGCTCTGGTTTCAGTAAAGTGCCCACTAATCATCTAAAATATCAGCCCTGGACATGTTTAAAGAGAGTTTAATAGAAAACAGGACAATTGCAACTTTTACCATAAACACAGCTAAAAGCCAAAATATTCTTTTTTGACAGATACACAAGTTACTCTGATTGAGTTATTCTCATACAAGGCCATGAAAAAAGTCACTAAAATTCAAAGGGGAGGTAACAAGCCTCCAGCAACCGATTTGTATAGAGGCTGTATCCAGAGAGGTCTTTAAGCAGTTTTGTATTAACTCCACCTGTACAGTCTTTTCTTCAGGGTCATTTACTTTATTTGCTGGTTTGCTTTTTTATCAAATGTTGAGGACTTAATTAATTTTCAACATTAAAGAATGTTTTGTTTCTAGCAAAAAGGGAACACAAAGAAAAATATTTTTTCTCTGTTGTTGCTCTAGATTTCCTCTTTCAGTGGCAGTGGCCTAACTTTCTAGCACATTATGAAACTGTCTTATTGCACAGTAAACTTAAGAGTGGAATCACATGCTCTCTCAGTTCAGCTTTTATGTATTTCTTACATCTCTTCTACAGTATCTATATGAATCTTTGGCACAAGTTACAAGGTTTTGAGGGTTTTATTGCATTTGAAGGGTTTATTATTGCTAGGGATCCTTACATTTGATTCCTTTTAAGTGTCACCATTCATAATAAATAGGCTAGATGTTATTATAGCATTTGAGAGACTGTTCTGTTTCTTCCACTGCCCAAAACATGGCAGGTAACTTTCAGAAATAATAGAAGGACCTTTATTCTAATACCAACCTCCTTTTTTTACTCAAATGTGACAGTGGCAACTTCTGTAGTGCTGCTTCCGGTTCTGCCCTGATGCATATTCAACTTAGATTAGACAAGGCCCACTGAAATACTAGAAACAAGCTTCAGAAATAAGACAAAGAAAGGAGTGTGGGCACATCTACATTGTATCTTTATTGATAGTGGAGAATGTCTTTCTCTGGATGTTGTTTTGGCTTTGACTCCTGCTGGGATCTCTGTCTGCTCCTGGAACAATGACAAAATAATATAAGCAGTACTTCAACATTGAGAAAACTGCTTGAAATTTAAAGTGGTAAATGATACTCTTTTGTAGCACTTTAAAAAGGGGTCTCTGACACCTCCACTGTGCAATTTTATTAGAAATTGTGCCTCAGTTTAGTTGCTCTACTGGAAGAATTTATATGCTCAATCTCCTCCAAAGTTGTTTTCTGTTGTTCCTGTGCCAGTGTGGGAATATTACTCAAATTATGATTGTGGGAGCTGGAAACTCAGATGATATTTTGTACCTCATTACATTTGTTGCAAAAAATATGCTTTGAAGGAATGGCCTAAAAGAAAATCAGTTATAACTTGGAAAACATTTTTTAGGCAAATGCAATTTAATCCATAAGGAAGAGTTCTAATGTTAAATTAAAAATCTTTTTTATCTTTTTGAGACATACAAAGCAGAACAATTCCCTAAAAGTGTTGGGAAAGAGCCTATAGTTTTGTGTCTCAATTTTTTGGAGCTAAAATTCATCCAGGTCCAATGACACTCTCCAAAATGCCTCCACTACCTTATGTTTGACCAGAAAGGGGCAAACTTTCAATAGGCACATGAGAGGATGGTTTAAAGAACAAAATTCCAGATGGACCTGAACTTGGAAGCACTTTTGAGATAAAAAGAGCCTGTATGGAAAGTGTGGACTCACTAGGGGCTAAGCTGCTGGCATTTAAAGGTTGTGATTGATTAAGGCATACACTGGAGAGCAGCAGGTGTGGGGAACACACAGTTCAATATGCCATCAGCAAAGGCTTAGAAATTGTGCCTTTCTGAGTGCAGGAGAGGCCAGAGAGGGCAATAATATGGAAAATAAGCAAAATGCCTTTCCAATGAGAGATGAAGGAGGAAACAAACACTGGATCAACAAATACTTCTAATACAAATGCTAAAAATCCAATGAATAAGTGGAAGGAAATCAAGTGTCTCATCTTACGTGAAGACAAAAACATGCTACACACATGCAGAACATAGCTGAACGAGAATATAAAATATACAGAAAAGGTAAGAGTAACCTCTGGTGCTGATGAAGTAATGAAATTTATTACTGAGATCTTATAATCAAATTAAATTAACAAAACAGGAACCCAGTGGGTGACACAGAATGCCAGTGGACTAAAATGTCAGCTTTAAGCTATTGCAGTCCTGATTCTGCAGACTGCCTGACCAGGAGGCCAGAGAAGATACGCTGAGAGAGATCAAATGGGCAAAGAGGTAGGAAATATAATCAACACTGTACTTCAGGTAAGCCCCCGTTGTCTGGACACTGCAGCATTTTTGTGTAACACAGACTACATTAGACTCCATCAATACTGCTTTAAAGAGCAGTAGGACAGGGAAGACACAGAAGAGATGCAGCCCCTTGTTTGGTCCTTATTTATGTGCAAGATCTTGACCTACATCTTCAGCTCATGGTTTCCATTCCTGTGTTTACATTCAAAATTCCCACAGGCTTGACAAAGGCCATGCATTCACAGCAGTTGTACCCAGTTTCAAATGGGACAGAGACAGCAATGAGAAAGCTTGTGAAGAGGAAACAAAAAAGAGCTGCTAAGAACAGCAAATTCTTAAAGGTGGAGCTGAAATTCCCGAAGAATGCACAGCATAGCATCATTGTATGCCATCTACTATAGTCTTGAGAACTGGCAAAAGAAAGTGGGCACCAATAATCTCATCACAGGGTAGATTATTAGAAATCAAAAGTTTAAGTCTTCTCCAAATGCAAAACCACAGAAAGGATCATAAACCAACATGTTAAAGAAAAAACAGAGGTAAAGAACAATAAAAAAGTGTGAGCAGCAACTAGTAAAAGGAATCCAAGCTAATATTAAATCTTTCCTTAAACACATCAAGACCAAGCAGCACACTGGAGTCTAACAGATCAATGACAATGCAGACTAAAAGAGAGGAGAGGCCAAAACATTTCTAGGGAAGCTAAATGATGTATTTGCATGTGTTCACTGGAATAAGCAGATGATCCCCATACTTGAACCCTTCTTCTTGAGAGTCAGTAGAGACTTTTCCTCAAAGTGTGCTAACTGGGAAAGGCTGTAATCCAAGGTAGGCAGAGTAAGAAATCACCAGGCATCTAAGCTTTCTAAGGGAGTGTTGAGCACTGAGAAAGAGAAGATCTACTAATGGGCCTCCTTTTCTCTTCACACTTTCTATGTGATTGGAGTCTGGAGGGTGGCAATGTGACAGCCATCTTTAAAAAAAATTCCAGGGTGGGAAAAAGGCAATAGTATTGAACAATAATAAAGGCTGGCAAGCCCGATGTCTGTGCCAGGCAAAGCAGTAGAAACTGCAGTAAAGGATAGAATTTGTGTGCACCTGGATAAATATATTTGGATAGTGCCAGTGCATCTTCTCTAAATGTAGGATTTACCATCTAGGCCTCTAGACCTTTTTGATGAGGTCAGCAAGCACACAGATGAGTGATCTCGCTGATATGATCCACCAGTTATTTTCTAATCTGGATGAAAGCTCCTACTGGGTGAACAAATCAGCAGGCGCTCCTCACAGGAACTTGCTGTTTGGATTTTTCTATTGATTTGAGGGGGCTTTGTTGTATTTGTACCTTACTCATCATTTCTGTGAGTAAGACTGAAATAGCTTTTCTTATTACCCACAGCTTACATGGACAAGAACTACCTGTCTGTGACTCAACACTCATACAACTTGAGATAAAGTTTGTGGGTGGACAGTGCATATAAATGAGTTTATAGAACTTCTCTCTGTGCTTGACACCACAGGTAAATTAGGGAGAGACTATGAGAGTATTGCTATCAGCTTTTCATCACTGCACAAGTACTGCTGGTGAGCTGGTTTCATGTGCTTGACACAGAATACACGAGGAAGAATGTGAAAGATGAAGATAGCACAGAGCAGCACAGATCCCTTATGACTCAGATCTGCAGTGCTCTGCATGCGCACTAACCATTAATAAGCTTCTAGGCGAAGCTTCTGAGTAGATTTTAAGCTATAAAGGCTTCATGATTTGGTCACTTCAGAGATCACCTCTGTGTGTGATATACTTCTATTGTGGACATCATTAGTCATGTCCAAGCTGAACCTGTTCCTGCTTTGAAAAATCAAAGACTACTCTCTTTCCTTTGCTGAGGCTCTCAAGGACTAAGTCTGCTCTTTATGGTAGCTTGTGGAAGACATATTTAACAATGCTGTGTGTGCATCTCTAGTTACATTTTTAAATGTAAAAAAAAAAAA
>VYXB01006058.1:641362-693406 GCA_013397135.1 Pachyramphus minor
TAACAATGTAAAAACAGTAAAATACCTAAACAGTACTATTATCACTCTTCAAATTGTATATGTCTTAATTCTCAGCATATCTAAATAAATCACAAAGTTATTTAAAAAAAATAAACAGAAGGTTGTAGTAGTGAAGTGTGTGTAGAGTTGTAGTTAGCTATCTATTTAATTGATGCTTACTTAAAGAGTCCTATTACTTTAAGGAGTGCATCTACATTTCTACTTCTTTTTTGGAGGCAATAATATGCCCACAATACTAAACCATCAGTTTTTATATATATTCTATTAGACAGCAGCACTTCATTCTATGAAGTCTGTAAGTTTCTTGAGGAATAACCTGGGCTGGATCTACCATGGGCAGTATTTAAATACCCCCACAGGAACCTGTGGACCATAATTTAAGTACCACCAGCACGCAAAAACTTTGGAAACACTAGAAAATTCTTTATAAACAGTGTACCTGGAGGACATATACAGAAATAAATAGAAGTAACTAAGTCAAAGAATCACAAGATCTGTAGAGATCGTTCAGTACACTGCATACCCTTGCTTAGAGCAGAGTCAACTAGAGCACATTGTCCAGGGCTGATTCATGTTGCATTTTGAATATCACCACAGATGGAGACTCTTCAACCTCTCTGGACAATCTGCTCCAATGTTTGATGGACACCACAGTAAAAAAAAAATACCTTTATCTTCTGTTTAAGAAAAAATTTCTTGTAGGTCAGTTTGTGCCTATTGCCTCTTGTTCCTTTCCTGAATGCCATTGAGTAGAGTCTAGTTTCATCTTCTTTACTCTCCCCAACTTTAGATATTTAGATCCACTGACAAGATCTCCCTGAGCCTTCTCTCCTCTAGGTTTTAGCCACTCCTCACATGACAAACACTCTAGTCCCATCATCATCTAATCATCTTTGTGGCTTTTCGCTGGATTCAGTCCAGTAAAATCATATCTTTCCTGCACTGGGAACTCCATAACTAGATCCAGCACTCCAGATGTGTCTTAATGCTGAGTAGGGGAAAATGATCACCCACCTCAACCTGCTGGGAGTGCTGCTCCTAGTGCAGTCCAGGATACTTTTGGCCACCTTTGCCACAAGGGCACACCACTGGCGCATGATCAAGCTGGTGTTCACCAGGGCTCCCAGGTCCTTTTCTGTAAAGGTACTTCCCAGCCAGTTGGTCCTCAGCCCCTAGTAATGTGTGGGGGCACATTACTCAACATGTGCAGGATTTAGCATTTCCCTAAATTCCATGAGATTCCTCTTGACTGATTTATCCAGCTTGCCAAGATCCTCCTGAAAGGCAGCACAATCATCTGGTGTATCTGCCACTCCTCCTAGTCTTCAACTGTCTGCAAACTTGCTGAGGGTACACTCTGTCACATTATGCAGGATCATTAAAGAGGCTGTTCAACAATATTGATCTCAGCATTGATCTCAGGAGTACACCATTAGTGACTGGCCTCCAGCTGGATTTTATATCACTGATTATAATCTCTTGAGCCTGGCATTTCAGCCAGTTTTCAATCTGCTTCATTATCTACTTGCCTCGTCAGCAGTTGGTTAATAAGGATACAGCCAGTGATGAAAGTCCTGTTAAAGTTAAGATAATTAACATCCTCTGTTCTCTTCCCATCCACCAAGTTAGTCATTTCATCATAGGAGGCTATCAGATTGGTCAGGCATGATTTTCCCCTTCATATATCCATACTGATATGATGACTCCCAATCATCTTCAAGTTCTTAATATATTTTGAAATGGTTTCCAGAATGATTTGTTGCAAAACTTTTCTGGATATCAAGATAACGCTGACTGGTCTGTAGTTCCCCACATCCTCCCTCCTTTTCTTCTTGAAGCTAGACATGGCATCTGCATTGAACTTCTAGTCTCCCTCTGATCACTGTGATCTTTCAAAGATACTTAAGACTGGTCTCTGCCAGCCCCCTCAGCACATGTGGATGCAGCCCACTGGGTCCCACGGACTTGTTTGTGTCCAGCTTGTTTAAATGTTTTGATCTTCTCTACTGAGGCTAAATCATTGCTCCAGATGCTCCCACTGGTCTTTGGGGGCCTGGGATTCCTGAAAACAAATGTTACTAGTAAAGACAGATGAAGAAGGCATTGAGTACCTCTGACTTTTCCACATCATTTGTTACCACCACCCTACTTAGCACCAGGCTCACATTTTCTCTAGTCTTCCTTTTGCTGCCAATACATTTGCAGAAGCCTAAACAGTGCAGAGCTATTCATGTCCTTGCTTTTCTCTACACTGTATCAAAGCACTCTTACCCTAGGAAAGTTCCTAGATAGAGAAAGAGTTGCTGTGCCCTTTTCAACAAATACATGACAGTTTGACCATCTTTGCTAAGACAGACTCAAATGCAATCCCTTTTTCTAGGAGGAATCTGAACCTAAATTGATCCAGATTAATTCAATAACTACCAGGCTAAAGTGAGTGCTCAGTGTTTCCTTTTGGAGTTGATGCACTTTATTCAAAGCACTGAAATATTTATTAGAGCACAAAGTGGAATTTATGTATCTCTCTTCTGTGTCCCCAAACAAGTACTGCTACTAGTGGAGCACAGTCTCACTCATATCCTCATGGTGACCTGTTGAATGTTTACTTATTCGTATAAAGTCTGACAGCTAAACTATTTTTCCTTTACGTATCTGAGCTGACAAACTGAAGTCTTCAGGGAGACAAAGTGCTAAGAGTATATTGATTTTAACTTTAACTCAGGCAGAGACATGGAATGCAATTGTGATCCTACCTTAAAAATAGAATGAACCAACCACTAACTTCAGAAGTGAATCCTTACAGCAAGAATAACCATATTTGTTAAACCTAGCATTTATCTTTAACTTTTACTCCCACACACTTTTATAGCCACAAGCCCTGCCAGAGAGGACGTGACAGACATGGCAAATTAGGAACAAGTAAAATGGAAGCCAAGAGTCTTGACTTAAAAAGCAAAGGCTAGTGGAGACTCCAAGTCAGAGTATATTTTATTATTCTAACGAAACAAATTTAAACACAAGCGTTGGACATAAAAAGAAAGTATGAGCAAACACAAATAGTGCTAGAGATCACTTTAAACAGAAGTTGCCTTCAGTTAGTTTATTTTTATAAACAATACCATGGATTTTGAAAGATTGCTAATGTTGTAATATAACACCATAAGAACACTGTAACGAAACAAGCATGGGATGGTAATCTCACATTTTTAACCCAACACGTAACCGAAAATAGACTTGGTTTATCCATTTCTTTACTGTGTCATTTCAGCCCCTTCCTGTTACTGCGATTAGCCTGAACGGAGAACAAAAGTTACTTCAAGTTTAGTTGGAACAAAAACTTTGAAAATTAAATTTTACCAGCAATTTTCTGGCAAAACATGTATCTATCTGGTCTCAGAAGCACACTGGAAACAGTGATGGAATGAGGTACTTCACATTGTTCCTGCAAAGGGGTTTCCCCTTAGTAACAAGGTGTTGTTTTTGCAGCTTGCATGGTACTTGGCAATCATTCTCACAAGAAGACTGCCGAAGAATAAGTTTTTTCTCTCCATTTTACATGTGGAAAACTCAAAGCAAAAAATCAGGTGAGTTCGCCAAGATGACATAGTGATGGTGAAGCCAGGAAACAAAGCCTGAATCTCCTCAACTCCCAGCATTGGGCAGATCCTTTTGCCTGTTACTGCCACCAAACAACACAGCAGTAAAATGCACAGCTTTTCCTTTCTCTTAGCCCTCTTTTTCTCTGAAATAGAGAAATACTGTTTAATTCATGGGCTCAGTGACTGACCTTGGATGTCATTTGGCTACTTATTAGTATTGTAATTACCTAAGCAATGAAGTAGCAGTGCACGCCCACACACCCTGAATACTTCACCTATTGGGTTTGTTTGCCTGGTTGGAGGCTTGGGTTTTTTCCCTCACACGGGCAGGATGAGAGCAACCACACCCACAAGTGAAGACATCTCATTCAGTCAGGCTCGGGTCCCTCTTGCATTAATGCTTGTGCAAACGCGTGGATTTCCCCTCTAATCTTAAAGTGTGTGGTAATATACTGAGGCTCATTTGTGGTCACTCTGAGATGCTTGAATTTAAGTAGCTTTCTGTCAAAAATACTGTAAGTGTTCACTTTACACAACCAGTTGCAGTTTAAATTGGTCCTAGGAGGACAGGGGATGGTTGCAGTGTTCTGGAAATGGCAAACTTCATAGTTACTCCAGTTCCTCATTTGTAACAGCCATCAGTACACACACACAAGTTATATCAAAGCAACTAAAGAGAGCTGCAAATAGTCAGAGAATGAAAAAGTTCAGAAGGTACTTTGCTAGCTACCATTGCCTCCTGGATAGCACTTCAGCTAGGCAGGTAACACCACCTACAGCATTAAAAAGGCAAAAATATGCACAACTCTGATATTAAACTAATTGTCATGTGGTTTAATTTTAAAAAGCTTGTTTAACTATAAGATTTTTCTCTAACAGTCTGACACCTAAAATGGCATCACTCTGAACTATGGGACAGAAAACAAAAATCAGTTCAGCATCCCATATGACCTATTTGTTTTAAACAATAATGCATTCTACTACATCTATTCTGGCACTCTACTTGTAACAGCTGATGTTTCTGTGCTGCAACCAATGTGTCAAGCAGGAAAACAGCTCCAATGTTACACAAATAGTGAAAGTTGTTCCTAAATTTCTTCTCCCATCTTTGGTTGGGTTTTTTTTTGTACCAGATTTTTTTCCCCTTTATTTTCTTTTTTTCTGTTTCCCTTTCATGCTATAATTATAGTTAGGGCTAGCCACTAGTTTAACACTGTAGTGCCCATATCTAACTCTTCTTTTATTCCTAAAAACCTGAAATGGGTGGGAAAAACTCCTGCACATACTATATAGTCATCTCTCTGGCTAGATTACAGAGGAAGGATTCAAGCATCCAGATAGAGTGAGATGTAAATATGTCACATTAGAGCTTACTGCCTAAAGACTGTTTTGTTTGGTTTTCCTTTTTTTAATATTTCATATTATGTATATGAATATTTATCACAGTAGCTTCTGAATAATATTTTGTAAGGCACAGTATGCTGTTCGGTGCTTTTTGCTGCTTAACAGCTTTGAAAATCCCCCTTTTCCTTATTGCAAAGTGGTCAAGAGGCTGACAACAGTCTTCCCCCACCCCCTCTATGATTTATATCATAATAAATGTACAACTTCTCTTCATTCCCTAAAGTAATTTCGTTATGTTATACTTCAGCCTCAGGACTGCTAAATCCTACTACAGGGGAAAAAGGAGTCTAAGACTGACTTGCTACCCACCTTGATGAATTCAGTCATATATCACAAGTTGTCTCCTCCCTTCCTACTAAAAATACAAGCCACAGTGTTAAGTATTTCTTTTCCAAAGAGATCTACATTAGGTTTTATATTTTCCCAGAATGTTTTGTATGCACATTTTCAATCCAATCTCTTCCCTAGAGGGTTAAAAATTAGTAAACTGACTTCCCCAGCTGGTTTTGTTCAAAGTGCCGTCATCCTCCTGAATTCAGTCAACATCTATCAGAAACAAAGACGTCAAAGAAAACATATTAGGCTTCAGTATTCTCTTGTGAAGTTTTGGCCTCCAGCCAGAAAATTTTGTTATTTTCTGTGTAAGCTTATTTTTCTTTCCATTACCAGCAGTTAGCATGGATCAAAAGAATGACTGCTTTAAAATGCAATCATAAAAACAAAAAACGCTAGCACCGACATAGCACTGTGCACCTTTGGTTAAGTTTTGCATCTGTTTTGGATGTCCTTATATTTGGGAACATGCTTCAGTGTGGGCTTTCTAGGGCTCCAGCTTTTTGCAGCATCCCATGAATGTTCCTAGGTCTCCAGAGGGAGACAGTAAACCTATTAACTGTGTCAGGGCTCTGTTTAACTACCTTTTCCAGAAACACTGAAGAATGTCCAAATCAGAAATAATTTTATTCATTTTGCTGTTGTTACCCAAATGGATTAAATGCATCAAATTTCATAAAGGAAATTTTTAATGATTTTATGATCCTGGTAGTACTGGGATCAACCATTCCTGCCCTTTCTCATAGCTTATGGCTTTTCTTTGAACGTCATGGGCTTTGCAGTCTATCCCACAGCTCTTGAACTGGATTTGGCCACAGATATACTTCAGCAGATCCACATGGAGCTAGGAACAGATATTTGTAAGCCTGCCAAAAGCTGCCCTGTCAGTCAGTCATATCTGAGTGCTTTGAACCAGGCAGTTGCTATGCCGGAAGTTGCTGTTTCCACTAACATGTTACACAACAGGAAGAAAGGGGAGTTTTGGACATTGCTGCCTCCTGCATAGAAGGGAGAACAGCTGCTTCTCCCCACAGGCTGTCCCCACCTAGGGCCCAGCTCCAGGCCTGTTGAGGCAACTGGACCACTCAAAGATGTATCACAGAGTACTACACAAGTAAAGAGATCATCAGGCATCCCATCACCTGGGTCTGTGACTTGACGGGGGAAACAAACAAACAAACAAAAAAAGACAGTAAAAGAAACAAAAGGGGGAAAAAAGTTTTGTTTTGGTTTTGGTTTTTTGTTTGTTTGTTCGGGTTTGTTTTTTTTTTTTTTTTGCACATATCCTTCTATTTTTGTGATCTTCATGAAGTGATTCTGGACCTTCACTTCCTTTACCCTGGATGTGGATTTTAGGTGCCCAGGGCAGGTTGGGTGCCTGTGTCCCACTGGCTGCTGTAGTAGAGTAATTGGATGATTCAGCTTCACTCATCAGGAACTATCTCTTTCTATCCAAAGGCAGATCACAAATTTGAGGTGTTTCCAAAATCCCATGGCATTTGTGTCTAGAGATCCTAAATTCTGGTTGCTGAGCACTTTTGTGGGTCAGGAAGCTGGAAGGTAGGTTTGGGCTAGAAGGCAGTGGGACGATGCATCAGCAGTCCCACAAACATATTCACACCAATATTTTAAGGTCAGGCTTACTCATCTTTACGCAGGGTGAGCTGAAAGGGCCATCCAGCACTGTTGTGAAAAAGCTGTGGTTTTGTGATTTGTTCTAAATCACAGTTATCCAACGTAACAGTGCACACTGCTATTGAAAATGACCCTACCACTTGCACTGGCTGCTTATCCAGCTATTCCCCCCAGTTATCTATTACATATTTCCTGCTGTGGTTCAGTCACTTAATTCTAGTTACAGTCTTCCCAAATAGCAAGAAAAACTGAACCCTGTTCTCTTTATATGTTTGCTTTCACCAGCAAACGGCTCTCCCTTTCATCTTTCCTTCTATGAGGGTTTGCTTTGTGCTACATCAGAGCAAGTGGTCAAACAGCCTGTAAGAGCAGCTGAGACTCACTACCTTTCACTTTACAGTCTTTCGATTGGGCAAGAATAAAGCAAATTTATATATAAATAGCAATAATTAAAAACTATGTCATCAACCCAGACTAGATTCTGGAAGGTCAAGAAAGGATGGATGGTCAAGGACAAGATGAGGAAAGGAGCCCACATTGTCTTTTTTAACTTCCATAAGTTAACCACACTCGGACACCCTGACACGTGGTGTGCAGGCTCCAGAAGTGCTGTGTGAGTGGGACAAAGCACTCTGGGAGCATCCAGGATAAAGGCTGCATCAGCTGCCTTCCTGGATATGATGTGTGGGGAACAGTCACTCACTCTGCTATTTATATTACAAGTATTTTAAAAGGTAAAGGAACCACTGTTCCTGTAGGTGTTCTATTAATCTGTTCTTTCCAGATGGAAAGCCTCCCAGAGCTGTTCTAATACATTTCCACATTTAACTTAACAGTACCTGATGTCTTTTATAGCCACGATGTATCCTATATGTACAATTCCATCTTCAATATTTGCTTTTGAAACAATACTTAAAGTAATTCAATTTGCCTTTCAACATAATTTGCATCCCATAAGACTAGCAGGACACAATATGCAGCAGCAGAAACACTTCCTTCTTATCTTTTTAAAAAGAATCCTTCTGATATTCTTGAATATTAAATACTAGAAAATATAATGCCTAGGTCATGCATTTAGGTAGTATCAGATTTCAGGTACATAACAGGTAAGCCTGCTAGCAACAAGAGAAACATACCAAAAGAAACTAGTACAGATGAAGCAGAATTAAGGTGTGCTGGGACTATAACAAATTAAACCTTACAAGACTTAGAATATTCTTTTACTTTATTTTAAAAGACTATGTACTCCAGCTCATTGACAATGTCCAGTGTTAGGAATTCTGCTTGCATACCTGAAGAAACCTGGAAGCATCGAGCTTTGGGATGGTGTCCCAAATCCAGTGTAAGTGAAGCCATGCAGCACAAAGCTGCTGATGAGGTAGAGTCTGCCTTCTATTAGCTCTGTGAGAGCTTGCTTCTGGCTTCCAGAAGGGGATTTCCAGAGGCTTCTCACTTACAATGCACACAAGGCTTATGGCAGGAATAAGTGGCAAAGTAGATTTAATCAGGTTATGGCTGGGATCAAAGGCCTAAGATCATGCTTTAGAACAAATGACCTGAATAAAGAGCTTCACAAGAGGAACGTACCTGACAGGATAATATTCAGTGTTCACAAAAAAAAAAATTAAAGAAAAAACACTAAGGATGGTTCTGTACAACATATATGGAAACTTCTAATTTCTGAAGACGAACATTCAGCCACAAAAATCTGAAAAGATGCAGGGATAGTTTTGTTTTCCAGTGTTTTCTGAGACACTGACCCAGCTATTGCATTCTACAAGTCCACCCAGTCATGTTGGATGGCCTTCATTACAGGAGGACTGGGAAAGTCTTAGAAAAGCATCAGTATAAGGAAACAATGTTATAAAAACTAAGACTGTGAAGCAAGGCTTTATTACAAAATCATTCTCAGTACCCTTTCTTATGGTTAAGTTTCTAAGATCAGAATCCAAATCATGGTCTTTCTGCATAAAGATAATGGATATAGAAAGGGATCAGCAACTCTTATGCTCTCAGTAACTTGCAGAATAAATTGAGAGAAGGAGAAAATAATCTGCTTTCAACAGTGCTGTGGAATGGTTACTAATTCAATGGATGTCTAAAATATCTACTATTTGTCATTTCTATGGCTTAATTTTTCATTTCCCACAAAAATGAGTAAGTATATGTTTGCACTGATACAGTCAAGAAATAAAATATTAAAATAAATCCATTCACCAGTAAAGAGACATGGCTGGAGCATTTTCAGTGAACTGCCTTTCCATCAAAGGCATCAGAACCAAAACATACCACAAAGATATTTATTTAATACTCAGGAACCCAAGTGGATTTTCCCATTACTCATCAAGAAAAAGAAAAACCCACTGACCAAGGTAAGGACTTGGATTATCCCATTCCAAGCACTTCAGTGCATCCCGTTAAAGTAGCTGAGAAGGACCTGGAAAGACGTCTTAAGACACCTTTGTAACTTTGTGGCCATGGCTAAGAACCCACAATGACATTTGCCATCCTGTGACTTGGAAGTTTTGCTGCTCGGTTAACTACACTTCTAAAGGATCCAGAGCAAATCCCTCTGATTTTTTATCTTGCACAGCTCGTTTTTTCAGCTCTGTATGTACCACTACCATCTACTGGCCGAACCGAGACTGTGTTTCCAAGCATCAAGATCAAACTTAGTTCATTCCATCTCAGAACAGCATGAACGCCTGTGGATTTGCTCCTGGTGGTTACTCACACATCTGCATCAGGGCTGCACCAGATTGTAAGAGATCAGCGCTGGCCTGCGGGGGTTTAGAGCCAACATTTCACTGGTTACCAGAGGAAATATTATAATATTATTATAACTCAAGAAGGAGTCTCTTTCTTTTTTTTTTGGTGGATTTTTTTTTTGAGCTGAGGATTTAGAGTCCAGTTGCTGAATGTGTGCAATTTGCCCTGGAGGAAGGGTATGCCACGGATTTCATTACAGTAGGTTTATTATTATAGGAGACTGAGGATGCCTGTGACTACACTGAGGGAGGGGCAACATAATGAAAGAAAAAAAGTAGAGGGTTAAATTAAATGGGAATTTGTGCAATGGTGCCCTGGGAACCAGAGCGGGTCAAGTCTCACAGAGCATGCAAACCCCTAATTTTTCCACTATGCTCCCTCTGGACTGCATAGTCCAGATTTCAAACAGCCCCACGGCTTCGCTCTTGTCATGACCCAGCTGAAAAAGTGTGTGTGTGTGTGTGGGGGGGTGTGTGTGTGTGTGTGTGAAGGAAGTACAGGAAGGAGAATCCTTGCATAAGGAAGGGCAGCTCTGCACCCAGGTGGCACAGCCAGGAAGGGTTTTGCTGAGAAATCATGTTGCCCACTTAAAACCTTGTGCTACAACCCTTCACTCTGTGCAGTCGTGCTGGACATCTCCAGCATACATACGTTCCCATTGCAGACTCATGTCCCCCTGGGATGTGACAGCTGCATTCCCTCAGAGACATGTTGCAAGGATTGCCAACAAGACCAGGAGGTAAATTTTCTCCTGGAATGACATCCGTAAATACAAGCACATGAAGTTTTGACAAACCCCAATATCTGGCAGAGAGACCTTTGTCATATATTGATCTGAATGTACCTGCCTTTGGTGGGGATACCCTTCCATCCCCCAAGCAAACAAGTGATATGAAAAGATTTAACACTTCCCTTTTAGTAAGACTGAAAGAAGTTAGCACAGCAGACAAACCCACAACACTCATTTCCCTATTCAGGCTCCGGGAACCCAGTTCTTGGACACAGGAAGCACTTTGGTGCTATCCGTGTTGCACTCCATATATCTCCACCTCATTTGTGGCAGAAACAAACAGGCTCCCACACAACACAGCCTCCACAATACAGCAGGAAAATTCCTCCAGTGCATTACTCAGCCCTGATGGCCCCAGCTCCCTACTGCAGGGAACAGGCAGTAGGCTAGGAGAATATCTGTATATCAGTGCCATGATCCCATCCATCATTCTTACTGATGATCATGTGACTCCCACCTCCTCCCAGCACCTCCTGCACACACATTCTGAGGCATCCTGGGAAACACTGGGACCACCATATGTGTGGAGATCACACACAGCGCCCAAGTCTAGGTCCAGTCACACAGCCAGAAAGGAGGCTGGTGCAAGCTGTCCCTCTCCTAACAGGATGACGTGGTGTAAAGTCTGGGCACTGCTGTTATGAGACACTAAAGCCTCTCTCTTATTAAAGCTGGGGAAAGATTCAAGAAAAATTACAGCACAGAAAATTATTAATCACGCTTTTATTTTCCAGTTGAAATAATACAGTGAATCTCACTGCCAATGTCATTAAGGTCATCAATAAAAACAACAGTCACCACATATGCTGATCAGGGACAATACAGACCTTTGATTAAGGGTAAACAGTTGAAAGCCATTAGTAAAAAAATCCAGACGGAAGACTTGAGTGAATAATATTGGAAATTCTAAAAGTTAAATGATGAAAGATTTAAAAATAAATATGTAAATTTCTGTTCCTTCAAAACCATTTCAAAGTAGGATAAAAACAATGTTTGAAATCTTTTTCCCTTAATGCAAGCTCATCTACATCAGAGTCAATGTTAATCAACAACCACTATTTTGAGGTTAGGGTTATTATATCACTGCCCTTCAAATATATTTAAATGATTAAAGCAAACCTCAAGGAAAATTGATAAAATGTCTATGTCAATTATTGTGAAAAATACAACTTCATTAACCACATAAAAATCTGACCAGAGTCTGCATAACTATTAACAGCACTGTAGCCCAATAAATACATGTCCTCACAGACGACATGGCTTACTCTTGTAAACGAAACTGCCCTGCAAGCCACTCTGCTTCCTGAACTGCAAGAAGGCAGTGAATGTGATGGAGGGGATTTGCTGGTTTAAGTTCTTCCAACTATAGTTTAAATAAGTGAAATTCTCATGGGGAAAGGAGAGAAGGTCACAAGCTTTTTCTTCTTTTATTTTGATGGTAAAGAAGCTATCATAGTTCATACATATAAACAGCAGATTATCTGGCAATTGTACTCAAAAGTTGCAGTCCACAAACTCTAATAATGAACTGCAAATTGAAACAGTCTCACAGATAAATCTAGAGGTCTAAACAAAAACTTTTAAAATATTACTGAAAACTAATGTATAGGGTCAAACTCTTAGACAAAGTATACACAGAAAATCTATTCATACTTTATATGAGACAAAAATCTCACATTAAGAACTTGTGACAGCTACAACCTTAGAAGTTATCAAAAACAGTAAGCTAAAAATTGCATAGGGATCAAAACCATCTGCAGCCTCTTTGACCACATTTTTGAATGCTTCTGTAAATCAGCAGAGAAACTTTCTATGTACTAGATAATTTTTTAGAATAGCCCTATACATAATTATGATATGAACAGGCAATTTTTGTTTCTAGAGTTGGCCATGTGAAATCTAACTAAAAGGCAGTCATATATTCCTGTGCATGTGAAAAATATTGTGTAAAAACATTTCAGTTGGCCTTAGCTGCTTGCTTAACTCTGAGGAACATACCTCCATGTTAGGACTCTTGCAAAATGATGAATGAGTCACCTTAAAACAAACAAACCAAGAAACTGAAAAACAGATGCAGCCCTTCGCAGCAGCTTTTAGAGATGACTGAAATTACAGTAAATCCATTCTGAAGAAACACATCAGTAATCATTTGTTTTTCCACATGGCGACAAAAATAAAGAATAAAATCCCTGAAAAGCTTCCAGGTGCTTTCAGAGAGGTGGGCAGAGGACTGGTTAGGGTGGTGGGAGCCCAAGGGAGAGTAAGCATTTCTGTCCTGGGTTGCTGTAACTGAGACAGCAGAGAGACCTGAGCTGGCTCCTTCACAACCATCAGTCTGCAGACAAACCAGTCAGCAAAATTCATGTCCTTTTTTAGCACCTTAGTATGAACACTGAAAGGTAAAGTGTCTGCTACATTGGGTTAGAGGACTCTAGCACCTTTTGGGAACAGCACTGTGGCTCGCCCACTTATTGCCCTTAGCTTTTGAGAGCAGGGTCTCAAAAGAGCCTCCATGAACACTGCTTGCAGAAATACTGTCAGTAAAGCCATTTGTTACCATAACTTCAGCAAGATTTGTAACAGGGGCTCTTTTTCAAACACATAATGACCAAAGATATCTTTCAAGGAGATTGATGGGATTCCATGTCTAAAATAATCTAGGTGAGAGATCACATAGCTAAATCTTTAACAGGATGCTGGACACATTTCAGGATGACAAAGCCCATATGCCATTATATCTCTGGACTAATTTATTTCATAACATGAACTAGGCATCACAGGCCAAACTATCAAAACTCTGGCACTCTCAAGTCAAAAGTGACTTCATCTCTTTACAAGCTTGCCAATCTACCTGGCAACAATCCAATAATCCACTGTCTGAAACATAACTTAACTTTGCAGAAGGGATAGCTAGTTAGGGGGGGGAAAAAAAAGGGTCTACCCCATCATCCTTGGAATATGTTTCAGAGTTCCTAAATTCAAGGCCAAATTTTAATGCTATCTCATGAGCAGATTCTGTGATGTACAAAACCAAAACATAAAGGCCCACATGTAACCAAAGGAAAAAGTTGGATGGAAATTCCCACTACTCTGGGGCCTCAGACACAACTACTCCATGTGAGCAGCTGGAGGTTTATGGTGTGTGAGTATTTTCAACTCCCGGTTTGTCCCAGAGGAGCAAATTTCTCCGTGGTTCTGCCTTGCATCCTCAACTCATCCTGCCACAAAGCAAAAGCCCTCCAAGGGGAGCCCCTACAGCATTCATACATGATGGTTTCTCAGAATATGGGTACCCTGGGGGACTCCTGAGAATGAGAAAACCACTGTAGGCTGTGAAGTTTCACACAAAAGACAAGACCCCTTGCTACACCTGATCAGTTAATTGTTGTCACTTCTGTCAAAATCAGAAATGAGGATGCTTTCTTCCAAAGCAGGAACGTCAGCATTAATTTGTGGTAAATAGGCGTTTCTGACCCACAGTATATGGTGGAAGATTCTGTTATTCTGTTTGTACAGGCACCACAGGAAAAGGGAAATGGCAGCCAGCATCACCAACGTCACAAGAATAGCCATAGCTACAAGCCCACCATATGATGCTGAAATGGAGGGACAGAAATTGTTATTAAGCAATTATAGCTACCATTATAGATAATTCTAAATATAAACATATGTAGATGTTTTATGGAAAACATATTACTACTTCTTATATGTCACACATTTTAATTTACAGGTTTAACAGTGTAAAATGTTATCTCACAAAATATCAGCTCAAAATGTGTATTACTCCTTATTAAAAAAATTAAGAATATATAGAACTTACCATTTTCAGAGGGTTCTGTTGCATCAATATCTGAAATAAAATCCAGAACAATCACAAAATTGCCCACAGAGGTAACAGAAGTTACTATGTATATTCACTGTAAAATGGATATTGAGAAGACAACCTACCTAAAACCACACAAGAAAGGGCTGTTCTTTGTTTAATTTGACTCATGTCAGTGTTATTCCAACTGGTCAAGTTAAACATATTCTAATCTGTTATTTAAAATCCCTTTAATTTGGTGGAACATATTAATTGACATTTGTGCATGGATGAGGAGCGGTATTTACCCCACTTTTTAAAGTACAAATGCATGAACACAACCATGCAGAGGTAGGTTAACCTAGCTTTTGGGTCCAGCAGTGACTGGGGGATTTTGTGTGGGCTCTGGAAATTTTTCAGCTTTCTCACGGGCCCATGTTCCTACTGACATGGTGTCTGTACAGCTCTCCCAGGCTGTGCCTGCCCGCCCAGCGGGGGCTGTGGAGATCAGCCTGATGCTACAGAAAGTCCAGTGCACTTGGCACTAACACAGTGGCTGCCCAGGTTCCTCAAAAGGAGGTCATCTTGTCTGGTTGCGGTTTTTGCAGGTTATTTTTTTTCCTAATACCAAGGGACAGAATTATTAAAATGAAAACTAACAGCAAGTAAGTGACAAGGAACATGTAAAACAGTGGTTAGGACACAACTGCCTTGTTTTATGGAAGAACATACCTGCATCCCTTTTACATACAAAACCCTTTTTTTCTCTGCATGGAGATAATTGCCAGACTCCATCTGTGGTCCTCAAGCTGATACAGAAATTCCCTTTGAGATGGTCAAATTCAGGCTCCCTGATGCCCCAGTTAGAATAATTTAAAGGAGAACCATCAAACCAGGAGACTGTCTCATCTATGGGCAGAAGTTATAAATCATTACAAAACAGATTATTATTTTGATAAGTATCTCTGTTTCAGTTGGACTTACCCTCACATAAAAAAATACTGTATTACAGAATGTCAGGATTTTGTCTGTTTGGCCACTATATTACTTTTTTTTCTTGAAAGTTTTAAAAACATCCTATGTAGTTAACACAGAAGACAGTCTACAGTGCTTCTCTAAGCAGGAAAAAAAGGTATTCATATGAGTGAATGCATACTGAGTATTAAATTACAGATAACAATAACAATTACAGAAAGCTTGACTGGTTTTACTACATCATAAACAGGCAACAATCAGTGAACAAAATCTCAAAAGATAAGAGTCTTTTGGAACATGGCTATGCTAGCATTAAAATAACCAAAAACCAAATCAGATTCTTACATGCAGTTCTATTCCACTCAAAACTTACTGCCTGTAACAAGCAGGATGTTCAACCAAACCATTTGCACAGAATAACCAAAATTGTGTAGCTCTTCCAAAATGAAGGCATTTTCATCTTCATCTTGAATAGTTAGAAGATTCGATCCTATAAATCAAACAAAAAATAAATTTTCAAACAATCCATGCCATTAAAATGTAACACTGCATATAAAAAAGTTAGTATTATGAACCTTGATGGAAAAGCTTGAAAGGTCTGGTTATACATTATAAGTTTTTAAATTTGTAATTAATATGAAAATGTTCAAACCAATATGAAACTGTTCTTACATGACTTTAAAACAAGTTTGAAGGGAAAAAGTTTCCTTTTATGTGTTATTCGAGAAAGCAATATTTTTACATGGAAAGGAACATTTTTTTTTATTTATGTTGCTCCAATTTCATAGTTGGCTTATGAGTTCCACTACTGTTACCTTGAAATACAGAAAACACATGCCATGGTTTCAGTAATTTCAGAAAATACGTATAATTTTAAGATATCACAATTACATTTGGTAGCTACAAAACAATCACCTTGATTTTTGCAGACTTCATATGCAGTATCAAAACTCATGCCCTGCAGAACTGTGGAAAAGCTGTAGCAACTGTTTTTGAATTTGATCCAGGGGACAGTTTTTTCTGAACATAAGCCTTTATGGGTATTGGGTTTCTTTTCTGTGATAGAAATAACAGCACAGCTTTATAGGCACAACAAAATACACACTATTATAACATTCCACACACTGTTCTGGAGTAATGCTAATAAGCCTATTATTGCATTATTCATCTATTTTTCAAAGTGAAAATGTAATGGTTGCATATATTTGTATTAGAAGAGTACAGTTGGTTTTATTTCTGATCAGAAGCCTTGCTGGATTGCACCAGTGGTATCAGGGCAATCTCACTGGTAGTGATGTGCAGAGGGAGTCATGAATCAGAGCACTCTGGGCTGCCCAGCACCTCTGAAAGGGCTGGGGATTTCCAAGGACCACAGAGCTTCTCTCCACCAAGCTGCAAAGATAAAGACCATGGCAGAGATGAGAGTTTCCCAACAGCAAGCAACAGGGAGCCTCTTCAGTGTGCAATATGTGGCAGCAAAGAGTCCCTCTGACTCAAGCCAAGTCTGCAAGGTCACTTTGTGATACCCAGTATCACTTTTTGGCAGTGCTGGAGATTCAGCTACATTACTTATGGTTTCATATGCCTCCAACTTTTACTACAAAACACATAAATCTTACGCTATACATGATTACACACCCTGACCCCCCAAAAAATCAGTCAGCTTCATTACAAAAATCCATGCTAAATGATAACTTTTGTCTTGAAGGATTCCAAAACAGCTTTCTACTCAAGAGAACCAAAAACTATAATAAGCTGTAGGTGAACCCCTGGTGATCAACACCACTGAATAAGAACTATTTGGAGAACTGGATTCTGCCAAAGACCCTGCAGTCCTGGACTAAATGGAGTTCCAAACCTGAATTATGGATTCAACTGAAGTCCAGGTAACAGACAGAGAATTTTAGGAAACATAACATATTTTAGGATACAAGAAAATATTCTTATCTTTACAAAAAAAATTTGCAAAATCTTTGATGTGCTTATCAGTGAAGATGTGACTAATTTTTCACTTTGCTCTAAATGCTTCCCTTCTCCCATCCTACAGTTAATTGCAGCAAACTGAATTTATTTCCATTGAGCTAGGTTATAAGCAATCCTCATTTTTCTCAAATAAGATAGTGTTCACTGAAGAGACAAAGTGATTTTCCTGTTTCTTTTCTACTGTGAAAGTTGTCTTCCCATTCTCCTATAGATGAGACCTTATGGTCAATATTTTATGGGGAAAAATGGTTTCACAAATAGGAAATACAAAGAGAAAATGCAGAAATATACTTCGGTTTTAAATAATACTTAACCTTGCTTAACCTCAAACCAATTAATGTCCTTTCACATACTTCCACTGTTAATACATACATTTGCAGCTGCAAAGATTTAATATAAATCTTAACTCTGACTTACCAGGTGGCACATGGCAAACTGCTCCTTGCAGAAGTTGTTCACAACTTGTGCTTTTCCAGTGCCCTGAAGTATCAATGTAGACACAACTGCCAAAGGCCTGGGACTCGTTGTCTTCCCAAAAGGTAAACAAAGACCTAGTCCCATCCGACCATTCAAAGTTAAGCCCATTCTGCCGAAACAAATTTCAGATTATCTTTCTGATATGCTTTAGTACATACAAGTTAATCTTCTTTTGGTGGCAGGTATTACAGAATGTCTTCTAATTTTCTTAAGGCTGGGTAGATCCAGAAGAATCTACAAAAGGCAGATCCAATGATCCTCCCAACTTACTTTTGGGAGACTACAAACTACAACTAATCTGCCGCTTTCAGCAAGTGATTATTTGGGCCATTGGGCCACTACAAATGAAGCAACAAAATTTCAGTGTTGACACTACAAGAAATTTTTTTGTTGTTTTTAAAAGTTTTCTATGGCTTTTTGTTTTCAGTAGTCATTGCACCAAACTGGCTCTCATCAAACTTATACATTATGTTGCAACAAAAAAATGTTTAGGGCTCAAGCTTTCCAGGGTTTCCTTTCCAGATGCAAACTTTCTGTGACTTCAAATGAATGACACAGCTCAGTAGCTTTTTCCTAGAAAATCTCCTTTGCAGCATCATATTCACAGCCAGGTAGTCTACTACGTACATCCGAAGTGAACAGTCCGATCCAGTGGCTGTATCCCAGGCGATTCACAATGACTGTGAGGAAAGCTTGGTGATACTGGTCTGTAATGCTGACCAGCTCTGCACTGTTTGCTATGCAGGCTGTTAAAGCTGAAGACCATGTAAAATTCCCACTTAATAGTTTATACATTCGGTTTCCATATTCTAAAGTATCTGGCACAGGATACATTTCAGATGCATTGATGACATATCTGGATGTGTCTGTTATAAGCAGAAAAACAAGATTTATTTATTTTTAAAACAGACAACTTGATCATAGCTGAACAGCTCCTAAAAAAATCAGAATATCCTTAAAAACAAATCTAAAAATTGCAAACTCCTTGGTTTTAGGAAGGTACTGTGAAATTTAAAAAGATGATGACTACTAGAACAGTATCTAAAATTCCATCATAGCACAAAACTCATCATAGGAATGAATGAGCTTAATAATGTATAACAAAAAACAAAACAAAACAAAACAACCTGAATGAGGTCAGTTCCACTGACTGCATCTTTGGAGGTCACTAAGAAACCACATGAGATTTGGGCATATCCCAAATGTCCAGTACCAGTGGGCTGCAGAGTGCTTTTACCCCAAATACCTTGCATGGAAATCAGATTACTTCTTTTTTGACCTGTCATTATTAATAATTTCCAAGATCAGATTACAGCATAAAGCCTGGCCTCAAAGATGATTGTACTGGCACAGCCTTTAGGAGAACAAACTTTGGCTCATGGTACGCGTGTGGGCTTGGGAGCTTCTTGAGCTCATCTTCACTAACCATGAGCCAATGCAGGGGAGATCACAGTGTGGCACATAAGGAGAAATCCTATATGGATGGAAACTTAAATCTCTTTCTGATGATAAACTAACTCAGTAATGTCCAAAACAATGAAAAGAAGACGCAGGCTTTTCAGATTTAAGAAATAAAGAGAGTCTCCCATGATGAAAAAAATCAGGAGACAGAGACCATCTCCACCCCAGCGCAGTTTGCAATGCTGCTGTGCTCATGCTTCTACAGAAGTCAAATGCCTTTGCTAATGTGTATGAATGCCTCCAGAATACTTTAAACAAGACTACTAAAATAAAGCAATGCTACACTTTTAATCCTGCTTGTCAGTTTGGATTAATTATTTCTGTCTATAAAGCTTCTCTGTGATTACAAAATGAAGTGGTTGCTTTTCTACAAGGTAAAGTGTTTTTAGACTTGGTTCCCTATATGACTAAGAGAGGAGGAGGAGTGTTAAGAAGCACCTTAAAATAGTAAATTAATTTACTACTTGTCATTCACAAATCATGTAAAATTAGAAACTTCTAAGCAAATAGAAGTTCTGCTCGAGCTAACTGAAACACCCTGTTTTGTTCCAGCTTTCAGTGTGTGTCACTGCTTAAAAAAAAAGGCAGAAAATGCTGAAAATTGCTGACACAATCCTAACTCAAGCATCATTAAGAGATCAGAGCCCAGTTCAAATCCCCTGTTGCTTTATTTCATTTTAGTCTCCTTCAGAAAATAATTCAAAAAAGGGGGAAACAGAATGCAGACAGGATGGCAGAAGCAAAGCACCAGCTCATCTTTCCAGGAATTGACACATTTGTTTGGACACTTGAGCAAATTTAGTGGTTCACTACTGCCAGCAAGAGGCTGCCTCACTACCCGCTTACTTGCTTCTCTGCTCTTCCTGCCGTGGATTCCTTGATCTGTTTGCCTGACCTTGCATAAAGCTGACTCAGCCTGATTCAGCTGACATGACATGAATTATGAGAAAATAAATAAATAAAGCAGGCTGAAAAAAAAAAAAAGATAGGAAAGTTTTCTGCTGAATGAGCAAGCTGAATTGCCTGATAATTTGGGAAAGTGCCATGAGTGTCCTCCTGGAGAGGCAGGATGGTCCCTTCAAACCCAGGAGTACTCTGCTGTGTGGGGGGAAGCCCTGAGCTGCATTTCATCCAGGGCCCATGGGCCACTCTCACATTCACCCGGATGGGAAACACGGGTAGGATCCCAAGCACCCACTGCAGCCCAAATCCCTCCCAGAGCCCTGGCCACCATACGGCAACTGTTCTCCTTCCTGCCTCTTCACACCTTCTCCATCTGTCTGAAGCAGAAGAAAGGGATTAAAATATAAACATTTGGGAGGTAACTGAAACAAACCAGCAGGAAAACAATTTTTTTTTTTCCTCCACTACGTACAGAATTACTCCAGCGCTCCCTGCAACTGCAGTTCACAATAAATGATGTAAAATACAGTTATGATTTGCTTGAGTCACATGCGAGCACTGCTCAAAGCTTATATTTGTTCGTTCTACTTCTCAACCGGCCCTCCCTCCCCTCCTATGTAGCCAGCAGGAGTATTGTCTCTTTAAACCCAGGGCTTAATCAAGAAGTGATATATAATACAGAGTTGACCACAGAAAACCACACCCACGGTAAATGCAGCAGCCAAGGAGACTCCTCACAGGCTCAGATTACAGCCCTCCCTTCGCTTCAGGGTTAATAACTGGCTGCTGATCTATTTTGGTAACATGCTCTGGCAGCGTCCTGCTGGCAGAGGTGCAGCAGCCCCTGGGATTGGGCTCCAGAGCTGCACGAGCTGCCCATGGCTCTTGGCCGAGAGGCAGAACTGGAATGTGGTTTGAGGAAACCAAACAACCCCAGTTCCTCGCAAAAGCCTCGTGCCTCTGGCAAGTGAACTTCATGGTATTAGAATTAGGGAAGTGTGAAAAGAGAAGTCAAACTCTATTCAATTAGCCAGTCAGTCCGCTTTGTTTAGAAAAATAAATTTTCTAGAGTCTAATCTGATCTAATATTGCAAGTTACGACAGCCCACCCAAAATCATATTTTCATCAAAATTACCCTTAGTTTAGCCTTTTGTAATTTCATGCAGTTACTCTGCTGCCATGAGAGAAGATATGAAATTTCATCTCTATTCCTGATTCTAAGACACACAACAGAACACTCAAAGGTAGGAAAAAACTTCATAACAGAACATTTTTTAGCAATTAGTTCCACATCACAGCTACTGATTTGTAGTAGAAATCTTTTATGTTCCTGGTTTTAAAGACATCTATAACAAGTTGCTTCTAGATGAAAGTAAGGTAAGAAAAGAGAACAGAAGTAAAGCAAGACAAAAACTTACCCTGAGTCTTTTGGCAGACAAACCCATAATTTTTCTGACAGTTTTCTAAGTACCATTTTCCCGTAAAATAAAAATTAGGGTTATTTGATACCAATGTACATAGTGGAAGTTGTTCTTGAATGTTAAAATGTTGTCTCTGCAAGCAACACAGAAACTTATATCAATTTAAAAATACACTGTGTAAAAAGCCCACAAAATTATTACATTAAATTTAGGAGAAAAAATATCTGAAAATATCTTTTACAAATACTTAGGTAGAACAACAAGCAGTCCTATAAATACAGTTTGAAACAATAACTTCATAACAAAATAACAAGCTTTCACAATGGACTAACTAAAATGTTAACCCCAATATGGACTAACATGTTGTAAAACAATGTGTGAAAATATAAATTTCATAATCTTGTTCCTAAACTTTGCTCAGACCAAGCATATGATACTAACCATATAGTTCAAACTTCTCTGCTTAAAACCAACTGCAAGAGAATGTGAATAGAGCCACAAATTATGTAAATGTCTGTCTCAATTATGCCTTTTTTGCTACTTCAAGTTATGGCTGTAAATCTGTGTCTACAGTTCTTTGAAGTTGCAAAAATTAAGAGAAGCTTAAATTGCTGTAACAACTTTGGCCATGTCTTATGGCAGTCATGATTTTTATGGATAAAACAACTTCCCAGTGTCATAAACCCCCTGAAAATACTCACATCCACTATTTCAACTGGAGACCAGTTAGAATATATTGTAGGATTTTCATTCACCCATTTTTCATAATCATCACTCTGGAAACCTATCCAAACACTGGTTTTCCATCCATATAGATTCATTGTTATGAAAGCTAGAAAATGAAACAGAAATAAAAAAAATTAAACTGGTAAGCATTTAGGGATAGATTAAGTCTCTTGCAACATACTACAGCATAGAAAGATTTATTTTCCAATCAATGACATCACATAGTTACTAGAAAATGCTAAAATAGTTGCTAACATAGTTACTAAAAAATGCCACCACATGAGTGGCATTTCAGTATCATCTAACTATAAATTCAGTTAAATTGATTAATTCAACTGAGCTAGGATCTAGTCCATTAGCTAATAATATTGTCCAATTGAAGAAGCCTCTCTCAGTTTTAGCTGAAAATAAGATTTCTCAACTAAAGATAGACAGTGAGATTCCTTCCACCTCCAAATAAGTGGTTTTACAAATTTATGGAATTCAACCACAGATTTTTATGAATAGGGATTATAATTATTTCCAAATGTGCTGACATTTATTTCTCTGACAGTTCCAGCCTACCTAGCGCTATACTTATGTGCTATCCTATAGTTCAGACTGTAAGTACTAATAAAGGATAAAAATGAGATATTGCATTCATAAGGGAGACATTTTAAATAGCAAATTTTTAAATGAGTATTCCATTTTTTGCATATTTCTAATGCATGGTAGTAAGCACAAAAGAAACTGCAATTATTCCTTAAAATGTACCTGTCATATATCTCAGTCAATCTTTAAATTTTGGGAAACTGAGAAATACTAATTTGTTTAAAGCAGTGGAACCATGAGTAAGCTCTGAATGATCTTTCAAAAATCTGTATCCAAGATTAAACTTTACTATAGCATCCAAATGAAGATGAAATTTTATTTATTTAACAATATTTGCAGCAGTCTACCTTGTTCCAGTTCATTTTCCAAGAAAGCAAGTGACCCATCATAGCTACTGCAGAATTCTTGTGCAGAGTACCAGCTTCTCAGATGGTCTGGATCCTTTGGAATTTGTATCAGAAAGCACTGTTTCAAAAAAAACCAAAATCAACCAAACAGATCACTAAGAGTGATCACTGAAACATTTCACATGCTGTTCCCAAATGTTAAACATTTCACTAGTTTCTGTCCTGCCATGGACATCTCCAACACACTCACTATGAGTTTGCAGCTGCCATCAGGACTGTGTTCAAATCGGTTGTTTAAAGGCAAACACAGTCTGGGTTAAATTTATCCTTGTAGTTACTGCATTCAGCACTGGGATAAATCCAGTCACATCAGTGCATGTTGCTATTAAGGAATGTATGCATTTAAGAGAAGCCTGATGAAATAATTACCTTTTGACCCTCAAGTGCAAATAGACTTTGGCTTATAACTGTCTTTGAACCCCATTTGAAACAGCATCTTTCAGAGGACAGCAGCAAGGAATCCCTTTAATACATTAAGGGGTTAGAGATGTCTTTTGAGATCATGAAAGATTCTTGGAATTGTCAGATGTGGAAAAGAGAGGATGGAGCAGGCTTTTTATGGCAAGTGGACAAATACATTTGGATAGCTTTTGCATATATGAGTATTTACTCACTAGAACTAAAGTAAAATTTTTGACACTTTATTAGGACAACTTCTTAAAGTGTGCAAAGCAGCTTAGCAATAAACCTTTGTGTTACTGTGTCAGTAGTTATAAACCTAACGATCCTGCTGTAAAAAAGGAGGAAAATCTTCAAATACTGAATAACCCTTAAGAAGTACAATTTCTGTCCTAAATACGGAAAGCATTTTGAACAATCAAACAGAAAAAAGTGTTTTACTTTGAATCCAAAGTGCAACCAGCCTTTGGGACACACTCCTTGTTGTTTCTGGTCTTTTGGAATTGCTTTCTCTATTTTCCTTGCAATTTCACGTTTACAAATATAGGGAAGAGAGACAGTACAGTTTTCATCACCCCAGAGTCCTGTGTAAAAAGGAAAATCATAGTTTAATACTGGTTTGAGACTTGGAAAGGGTTTTTTTCTTAGCTAGCTTAGATATTGTTGAAAAGATCACTATCCTTTAGTGTTTGAATAAAAGGAGATGCTACATCAAATATATCTGGACAACTGCATTACAGTTGATTTGATGGTTCATAGCACTCATACTTCTATTCTCCATGTAATTTTATCAAGTAAAACCAATTCCTCTACACCGAGTCACATAACATATGCTTATATCATCACTTATTTAAAAAATTAATCAGGAAAAAAAGAAGTATAAAAATGATGACTTCCAGATGAAATAGCTTGACTTCCTTACATTGAAAAATTTTGGCAAGATCCAGGTAATGGCATAAAACACTGATCTGCTTAGGAGGAAAACACACTTTTCAGGACACTCAACAAATTGTTGGCCAGCCCCCATCTGCTGGCCAGCTGAGGGGGGAGGGTGGGTGTCTCTTCCTTTTGTCTGATACTAACTATAGTAATGGCAAACTTAAGCATTCAAAACCCCAAGATTACATGGGGAAAAAAGTTTTTACATTTTTTCATTTTTGACTTTTGAGGCTGAGGTTACAAGAGTGCAGCTGGATTAATTTTTTTCAGCTCTTCTCAGAAATACAAAGCTGTATTTGCTTTCCATGGAACCCGACATGTTTACTTTACCATATGACTTGCTTATCTTCAGAAAACAGAGACCGTGAGACGACAGAAACCACTGGAACCAGCAACACTGTAATTTTTTTTATTACTCTAGTAAAATGTAGAGCTATGTAAGGCTAGCACCCAAAAATCCCTCAGCAGATTGGCTATGGGATCAAAAATAAGCAAGAAACTTAAGTATTTAAAGTTGTGTGCTGATCGAAAACCAGTGTATAGATGTAGGAAAAATGCTCAGTCCATCTGACTCATTTGGTTGTTTGAAAACTGTCTATGAACACCAGCAATGCATTAACATTGTTGCTGTACCACATAACAGACTGATTAAAACTAAATTATCAGTATCACTGGAATCTCTGTATTTTGATATTAGAGAGCTGTAACTATTAATATACTTTTAAAAACTACAACCTAGTCTCTGAGCATATTAACGATATTTCACTATTCTTTCCTTAATCACAGAAGCAGTTAAGCAAATTATAACCATGTAACGGGACTTTAGTATGGATTGCCTTTCTCGAGAGCAATGAAAAAAATATAAACCCTTTGCAACAACAGAATCAAGTCACAATTCCTGCAGAAAAAGGAAATACAAAAGAAACCTGTTTGTGATGAAATCAAGCCACATCTTTTCCCTGGTTTCCGCAGATCTCTTTCTCTCCCTTCATTCCAGTTCTGGTATGTTACTGGTGATTCATCTCTCCAGCTGCACAGAAATATTAAGAGTGTAGTTTCACTTTTTCCTATCCTTACCTAAAACTACACCCTCCATTAGAGGGTTCATAAGGAGATATAAAGGAGAAAATGCCCCTTTACCATCTAAGCATTAGAAAAGCAGACAACCACCACGATCAAGATCGATATTAATGTCTTTGGCTTGTATCTTTTAAAACCCTGTCAGAAGGAATACTGTAACATGGAGATAAATTAAAAACTATATATTGTGAATGATATTTACACGTGAACTGAAGTTGTCTCGAATATCCCAGTCAGTTACCAAACTGCTTTGGCCCATCATACGGAAGGGCACGCCAAGCACAACTCACAGCAGCTGAGACATATGTATTCTTACCGAAATTCATCACTGAGGTTTTCTGCATGCAATCCAATCCACCAGTGAATGTCACTATTCGATAGCTATAAAAAAATGTTTTGTCATATGTTTAGCTGTTATTGCCCTCTGATCAATGCATTAAAAAACTCCTAAAGTCAGACTCTGTATTCAAATAGCATCTCCAATGGGAAGAACAGGTGCTAAATCCTGCACACGTTAATTTATGTCACTTCAGTAATGTAGTTCATGTAAGCAGAACATGATTTAGGCCCCATGTTTCCACAGGATTGCTGATGTATCTTCTGTAACCTAGGAATTTACAAATGTAGGAATCTACAGCCTACCTGGTTTGAAAAGACTGTAGTCTTAGACCAGAATTTGTTTTTTCTCAACTCCTAAAATTAGACAATAGCAAATATTTCCTTTTAGCATTACTGTACTGCTGATCCTCAATGTTTCCAAAATGCTTTCTATGAATATTTACTGACTTTGTATAGCTTATACAAGAGATTCCTAGAGATGCTTCCCAGATTGCTTGTTGTTCTCATGAAAAGGTCTAGACCTTTGCTCCTAAAAGGCAAAGCATTATGGACAAGTCAGAGAAATAAAACAATTTCAACAGCCACGTGTTATTGCTGTGTTGTCTTGATTCTACCTTAAAATATGAATGGTTTTCACTTTAAGGGTTAGCCAGTCGGACACAGTTTGGACGTTCATGGAAAAAGAAAAAAAAAAGTTCTGAATGTGTAGGACACTGGAGAAACAACCCTGGCTCTTTCTGTCAGAAAGAGCTGAAGTACAGCCTGTGTCGTGTATCCATGCTGTCCTTGGAGTTATAGTTAGGATTTCTCCAGCTTATAGCTTATTTAGCAATATATATATGGCCAGACTTCGCGAACGAAGATCTGGGGAAGGTCTTTGTACGCCTTCCAGCCTGCGCGTTGGATTTATTTTAGGTGGGACACAGTGCGCGCAGAACTGAGCCCACCCTTTAATCCTAAGGTTCATCTGCCGGGGCCAAGCGAGCTTGGACAGTGGCAGTGAGGTCCTCAGGACGTAGGTGGATTGCCTTACAGGGCTAACGGGCTCCACCTGCCCGGGGAGTGTCCCCGACCGGGAATCGAACCCGGGCCTCGGCAGTTACAGTGCCGTGTCCTTAACCACTAGACCACCAGGGGCTCCCTATTTAGCAATAGCAATAGAAGAAAATAGACATTTCTGACAAAGAAAAGACTCTGGAATGATCTCTGATTTGGTCTTGACTTGCCCCTGAGTTTAGTTTTCTAATGACAGCACTCACCCTACATATCACAGTTTTTAAAAAAATAGTGAAAATTGTGAATTCAAATTCCACACTAAAAAATTTTGACCAGGTTTTCAAACGACACATGCAACATCTATTTAGACTGCTGAGTATCATTTTAGTGATTGCGATACTTACTCCTGCTTCCACAGGAAATTAGTTACAGTCACTCTGGGACAAACCTAGATACTGGGAAAGCTCAGCCAAAGCCAGCAGGTTTTAAAATAGCTGCTTATGTTGTATTCTGGGACACAACTTCAAGGAAGTTAAGTTGATTTCCAGAGCCAAGAGACTAAACTTGGCTTTTTCATTGCAGAATGCTCACAAACTGCTGAAATACCCACTAATTTTAATGATAAATCTACTTTTAAAAGATCTCTTGTAAGCAAACATGACTTCAAAAAGCATAATGATTACCCCTTTTAAGTGATCTTAAGTTGGAAAAATACGGGTTTTTAAAAGTTATATGACTTTTTAATTCATAAACATTCAGTGGTAGGTAAGGCAGTAATTATATCACATCACAATCTCTGGTACATGTGGATGAAGACAGCCTAGCCAGTTATGTTGTTCTTTCATTATAAGCTTTTTCTACCATGAACTATTGGTTTAAATCCATTTCATTATGTTTTAATACAAAATTACTTAAATAGCAGATAAAAATGATGCATAATTCCTTGGAAACTTAAAGATCCCATCTTAATACAACACAATTCTACTTACACTTTCTATTATAAGCTAAAAGCAGAGAAGGCTGTGCAGAGCGTAAGCAAAACTAAGGATATACACCATGTGTAAAACACACCTTTCTCTTTACCCCCAACCCTTTACTTTCCCAACTTTGGAATAGGAAGCTGGTTTTTGCTTCTCTTGGGTCTTTTCAGGAAGATTAACCAGCATGCTCATTAGCACAGATGTTCTGCAGATATGAAATTGGTACTGACTTCTTTAGCTAAACCAGGTTTCAGAGAGGGATGCAGGAAATGAAGGCAAGCAAGAGCATTATTTCTAAAGTCAAATGTCTTTTGGATTCTACGAGTAACAGGCAGACAGCTATTCCAAAAGATGCAGCAGAAAATATCCAGTTACTGCCTGAGGGTTTATTTTTTAAAAGGAGTAGTTTTTCTTACCTTCCTTATTTTATTTTGAATAAAGGCTTGTTCAGCAGAAGAATTTATTGTTGCCATTCCACTGTGAAGCCATCCACAGACAAACTTGTAGGTTTCCCAGTCTGCAGGACTGACATGGAAAAGATATTCTGCTCCTTGATAATACATCCATGGCAGTTCTAGAAAATGAGAATCAGTGGCATGCAGGGGTAAAAACTCATTTCAAGTCTCATCTTTTTCTACCCCATAGCCTGCCTTCAGCCACGTGTCAGAGAGCAAATATGCCACAATGAACAGCAAAACCACATTTACCATACTAATTTGTGGGGAAAGAAAAATGGACTGTAATTTTTTTCTAATATTCTATCCCATGAGACTGAAGTAATACAAGAGAGCTGCCCAGATTTAGCAAAAAGACGGTTTTAATGTGATGGGGAGGTTATCAAACTCCTGTGCTTATTGCTGGCAATATTCCTTAACCTAACCAGTGTAGTATCTGATGGTCTAGTGTTCCTAAACAACACTGGTAGATTTTGATCTGTAACAAGAAATTCCTAAAGAGCTCCTTAACGTAAATTTTGAATTCAGAATATTTTAGTTATTTTACTTTTACCAAAGGCTTAAACTGTATTTTCAAGTTATATTGTTTCAAGATGAAAAAAAGGAAATGTTTTCATACCAGCTGTGTACCAAACTGGATTCATTGGTTTAACACCTGCAAAAAAAAAAAACAACCCACATTAAGAATATTCCTATTCTCATTCAGGGACCAAAAAAGGGTTAAACATGGAATACAATAAAATAATTGCTGCACTTACTAAAAAATATTTTGAGTAATCTTTATGAATAAGAACATTGAATAACTACTGCTAACTAACAGCTAATCTTGCTATACATTTTTAAACTAACTGCACACATTAGATCTGTTAACTGGCCAACAAATGCTAATGGAGTAAGCCATATGGCTTTGCCATGATTTCATGCAGAGGACCAATGAGAACTCCAGAGGTGGCTAAAACATAGATTTTTAGATTTATTTTTTTTCTTGTCCCTCCTGAATTGCAAGTAATGGGTATAACAGACAACGTATGTTAAATAACATTTCACCTTTTGGTATTTTGCATATCCATTCACGCTTTTCATTGCAGTGTGCTGGAAAGACCGTTCTGTTTACTTTGAACCCACCACAGTTTCTTGAGTCATCTTCAACATACTTATCCTCCAAAAATGAAGATACAACCTGAAAACAGCACATTCATTCTCTTTTGCTGACAATCCAAGAATAAACGTCTAAAAATCTCATCATGGAGAAGAAGGAAGGATTTAGTTAGACATGTGTGTACAATAAGAACATCACCTGCAACAACTAAAGTACCACCTAAATTATGGTGGTAAAATACAAAAAATAGGGTCCGTAGTCGTGTTCTGTCCAACTTTTCCATCTTATATCAGACTTCTTCTTCTTCATAAAAATAATTGAATAGTTATGAAACCTAACAATTTTGTGACATGATTAACAGCAGTTGCCCACATCCAGCAGCCTTTGCTTTGGGTCATCAATGATTGCCCTTTGCACTCTGAAATGACTGAAGTAACAACAGCAGACCTGATGCTTTTCTTAAAATTGAAATTGGTTTTCAGACTTAAAAAGTGACCCTTCAGTTTTAGATGTTTAAATCCCAGGTGCTAACCATCAGTGTATCATGCACCATCAACATCCTCAAGGATGCACAGTCAAAAGCAGTATTAAAATAGGAAAGACTTAGCTCTGAATGCAGACCTAACAGTCGTGGAACAAACTATGCATGTAAGCACAGCTCTAAGGCTTTCCAATGTGTGTTGCATACCTATGTAACTATGTCTATACACACACGTGCACACGTGTTCACTCTGCATATGCCTGGTCCTGCAGGGAAGCACGTCTGCAAAACTTTATAATCCTACCAAGTTCCTTTCACAGTTGCATAGCCCTTTTGCACAAGCTGCTATTTTAATAGCAGTTTGCTATTAATCCTACTGTAACAATTACTTTAAGGGACCATGTGGACATGAAAACAAAACAGTTTTCCTGGCCACCGTTTGCTCACAAGGCTTATTTTTGTACATGTGCTCAGATATGACCTGAAAGGTTACTGAAATACAGAATAAACAGATAGTTACAGGAGTTCCATCAGACCACTGCCATGTCCCTCCAGAAAGTGCATTTCTTTTATTAAATCCAATCCAGAACTGTCTTTCTTCTGTTCTATAATGGAAACAAAGAAAATAACATTTATCATGCATTTTTGCCATAGCTATTTCAGAAACTTTTTCTTTAATAGTACAAACACACATATTAATTTCTTGTTGAATTCAATGCATCATTCCTTAATACATTTCTTAACTTGTTAGTGTCCTTGAAGTAAATTGATTTTCCTATTAAGGTGTTAAATTATATTTTTCAAGATGAAAACATTTAAAATAGGATTAAAATAGTTGAGCCTCCATTTCTATGGAGAATGTTAACTCACAAAAATATCACCTACACAGTAAGAGTTGCTCGACATCTATCACAAAGATCATCTTCAAAAAGAATCATATTACAATGTTGCTAATACACTTCACCCATTTCTAAGTTGATGTTAGAGTAGGGACTTCTTCAGACACTAGTAAAGTAGTGTAGTAATCTACACTTAAATTGTGTATTATTTTTGCATATTAGTAAGATTAAGATAAATCTTGTTGCTGTTAAAAATATATTTACCTATCAAAAATTGTATATAATAGGTTGTTTAAAAATGCCTCTTCATAGATATGGCTAAAACTAGCAAGATGTGCTCCAAAATCTTGACATAATGCTTCTGCTTCATCCCATGTTCTTCTCATCAGAACTTTCTCATTGTGAAATATCTGCAATAAAATAAACATTGTCACAAATGTAGTTGATTTGAGAGAACAGTGGTTTCAGAAAGCAAAAAAAATCACATATTAGTCATGTTTTTTTCTGAAGTAAAGTGATGTACATTCCAAGTATAGTTCTGAATCTTAATACTTGCATTCACTTCAAAAAGCAGCGGAGGATGGTACCAGGTAATTTTTATTTGCTGAGTGAAAGAAACAATGCATTTTCAAAAATGTTTCAGTAACAGCGTATCCCTAAGCTGGTGCAGAATCAGAAAAATTAAAGCAAGTTTGACATGTACCTTGTAGCAGTTGAGCAGATGAGGTTCTGACTCCCATCCAAAATAGCAGGAACTCAAATGTTTTTGAAAAGTAAGTTCAGGTTCTTCATAAGAATTGATTTTTTGCTTGCACAATGACATTGCTTTGAAGTTCTTACAGCTTTTCACTTCCCAGTAACCAACAGGGTGCTGTCCTCTTATAGCCACACATCCCCCAGAATGACCTAGACATGGGAACGAATATGTATTGAGTATCAGAATAAATAATTTAATTTTGTGATTTTTTGGTGAAGTGGCTGTTTTATTAGCACGAGTTTCTGGAAAAAACCTTGATGAAGTTACAAAAGTTGGAAATTCTTTGGTCAGCGGCCAGTTTATAAACTCATCTTGGCTGACTTGAGTTCATAAAATGAACCATGACAAAGGGTTCCTCTCACAAAATGCAGGATGAAATGCAACTAAAACCAGAACTTTTGCAAAATGCAGTCACAAAGCAATAAATGCAAACAGTTCAAACCCGAGAAGCAATAAGTGAAATGGAGTGTCTTTATTATTATGTGTTTATCCTCAGATATTGCTAAGAGGTTTGTGTTTCAAAGGTTGAACAGCTATTTTATTTTTTTCACTTTTTGTTTTGTTGGAATGCTTTACTTTGAATTACTATAAAACAAACAAAATCAGACAAGCAAACCAAGTATCAACAAACTAAAGGGGGAAATGAAGAAACTTCCATATATAGGCTCTTATGCACAGAAATGTGTCTGTCAATCTCTGACCTCTTTTTTCATATAAAATGCAAATTTCAAACTCTGTTACTGAATAAATTCATGACATCTCTAGGACCTTTTCCTGGAGGTCTCAGGAAGCCCTTGAAAAGTCCATAAATAAATGTATGAAGAACACTATGTATGTTTTATTGATGTTTTTTGAAAAATATCATATATACAACAAATGTATTAAAGTCCATAAAGAAATGCATGAAAAACAAGAATTTTTCAGGGATTAGCTGTCTATGAAAGGATGGCCTGGCTGTGGGGAACTTCAGGCACAAGTCTGTAGCATAAAAACCACAGTTTTTCTCCCATGTTTTTTCAGCATTTGAGCACATAAACGAAACACTGGATTAATATTCCCTCACCTCACCAGCAGGTGGGAAGCGTGGCATCCAGTATCCCACCACAACCAGGAGCCCACGATAACAGCACCTGGGTGGACAGCTGGGAAGGAAGCTCCAGCTTCTCCAGAGCTGCCAACTCACCTAACTCAATCCATGGTGGGAAGTTACAGAGTGGCAGATGTAAGCTTATCTCTCTGCTCTCTTGACCAGACAGGGAGGAAAGGACTGGGACTCTTTAGTCACTGCTAAGCCACTGGTGGTGTGGGGAAGAAAGCACATTCCCCACTCTCCAAACAATTGCTTTTTTTATCAGCATGTTACTCACGTGGCTGGTACTTGTTCCAGTTTGTGTAGCTTACAGAGTGATTCTTTCCTGCTGTACTTAGCCAAAAGTATTCTCCCGTGTTGCTAAGGTCTTGCAATCCTATCCAAAAATAAGTTCTCTCAGATTTTACCATGCTGTGGATCATGCTGTTGATAAAAGCTTGTTCAAACCTTAATAAAATAATCGAGATAGCGTTTTTTAGAATACAATAGGTAAATTGATATTTCAGTGAATACCTCTCATGACATTATTTAAATTATGTGAGAAGAGAAAAATATATAAGTGGTACTTAATTTTCCTTATAGAATGCTGTGGGGAACTTTAGGAAAACTGTAGTTTAAGTCACAACTTTTCTCTTATTTTTTTCAGCATTTGAGCACATAAAAGAAACACTAGATTGAGATCTTGTACGCTCAATGCTTGAATTACAAGATGTAAAGACAGAACATATTAATGAGGCACAAATAAAAATGAGAAACTCCTTGTATGAAGGAGAAAAGTTAGTGAGGTCTGAAAAAGATCTAGAAGAAAGGAAAATCTTTGCACAGAAGTATCCTTTTGGAACCAGACACAAAAATGAGCACTAAAAAAAATGAAATGAATGACCCAAAGCACTAGCTGATCGGACTACAGAAAGAATTACTTTTTCCTTAATTTCCTCACTTAAGTTTTGTGAGAGATATACACCGTTTTGCAAGTAATAAATGTTGCATACAGTATGCCAATTGTCATTTAAATGCAATTAATTCTGATATAATTGGTATAGGATTATACAAAAATGCTTCATTTAAGAGCATATTCAATCAGCTGCCTATGAAAAAACATACAGCAAAATAAGGTCCCAATTTCATGAAGACTTACATGACTTTCTGATTTTACTCAATGTGAAAAGACTGGCTAAGTACCAAAAGAAGGACATTAATGTAAAAAATGGAATGTATCTGCAACACTGAGAGTGACTCAGAACTTACATTTAATTTTTACTTCCTCTGTATGTTCTCTTTTTATATCAACTTAGTTCCCTATAACGTACTATTTAATGAATATTAATGAAAAGTATTTGCATTTTTCACACCAAGATAATTTAAAAATTTATTAATAAAATTAATTTAAAAAACACCAAAACCACAAACTCAAACCAACCAACCAACCAAAAAAACCCACCAAAACTAAAATAACATATTATTGCTACTTCAACAGTGGAACTGGGAACTAACATAATAATTAGTGATAGCTACACACAGAAAGAAGAAAGAAACTAATAAAAAAAAAAACAACACAGGAAAAGAGAGAAGACATGCTTCCAGTGATGTGCAGCATTCCCATGTGTTGCTCCCTGCAACATTTGGGCTGCCATTGCTCAGTTTCAAGAATTTGTCCTTTGTCCTCCCTGAAAGGATTACTGTCTCACTGCAGCACAGCACTGTACACATTGTGCACAATCCTGAAACAACCTGGCAGGACAAATTCCCATTGATGTAAATCCTGACTCGGGTAGCCTGTGTTCTCCTAAAAATCCTGGATACTAGACATCTGATTGCTAGTGGTTATAGCACTTTCCTTAGTCTAAAGGGAGCAGATATTTCCTCCTCGTGTTTTGGGGTTTTGGTGGGGTTTTTTATTGTTTTATTTTACTCAATAAATACACAGTAGCTAAAGTATCTGAGTAATTTATCTATCAGGATCTCAAACTTCAATGGGAATCCAACAGAAAGTAAATCACAAAGAAAGCAGAGAAAACCCAAGCAACTGGACGTCTGCAGAGGAAGAAGCTTTTGCTAAAGCTGGAACAGAGGTAAATAGTAACAAAGTATGGGAAAACAGTGACAAATGCTTTTCAACTTTCTTACCCTATTTGCGGAGAACTCACATAAAATGCATACATAAATAAAAGCATTTATAAAATATTGATATGGATGAAACTTTTATATATTTTCATTCTAAAAATAAGCACATTTTCATTTTTCTGTATAGTCTCTAAGTATAAAATTTCTTAAAGATGTCACACACCTCTGTAGAAAGCATTTTGTTCAGATTCCTGCATGCTCATCTGTGCACATTGCTATAAGTGCTTATTAACCTAACAGTTGATTTTTACTAAATTCATTTTCAATTAAAAAGTAAAGCAAAGCACACCTTTGATTTTAGCCAATGTTAGTAATTATGCTCACCTGTCATACAAATATTATTTCATAATGGTAATATCTTTTGCCATGCAACACTTTATTAAGTTAAAATAGCTCTTGTTAGAGGTATCTTCACACTGTCTAATAGGATTAACTACCTGTTTGTTACTGATACAAGTGCAGATGGGCAGAAATAACCACTGGAAGCATGTTCAAAACTTCGAGGGGTACTGTCGATTTTGTAACAATATCCACCATGTCTTTCCCATCCCTTAAAAGAAATGAACATTTTTTATAGATTATTAATTATTGTATAGGTGTTAAAAACTTGATCCCTTTTTTTTACTTCCTGTCGGGTGATTGCTAGCACCCCTATAGCTCTTTTCTACTGTGGCTGAAGAGCAGTTACCCTCAAGGTCACTGAGAATGTGGATAAATTCAACAAAATTTCAAAGTTTAAATCCTAAAAATAAAATTTAAATTAACCATCATCCTATTCTAACAATGTATAATCAAAATGACGGATTTTCATGGTTTATCAGATGAACCAGAACACTGAGTCAGCGGTAACCCTGCCTCATTTCATCTCATTATTAATCTTTTATTTCCTACTATTCATCCCAGGGTGTCCAGAAGACATCACTGGGACTGGTGCGAGCTCTGCTGGTGTGATTTCATATGGCATACCTGCCTGATTGCCTATTTTAAACAATCCATAGAATAAATAGATAATGCACTATCTCTGTCCAATCCATCTTGAAGCCACACACAGAGAGGAGAACCAGATGATCTCACTTTTCCATGAGAAAGGTGCTGCTTGCAGGGGAGGTCACAAAATAGCACAACAGGAAGCAAGGCACAGCACCCAGATGGACACCATCAAACACTGCTTGATGGTGATGTTAACAGCAAAGGAGAAAAGAAGGAAAGCTCTTTTTCTGCTGTCCATCCTCAGGAACAATGAAATGCACAAGAAGTTGCTGCAGACCTATTCAGGATAACAATCAAACATTATGCACATTTTTCAGTCATGCTGAATCTGGTAAATCTTCAGCTTCTAATTAGAAGTGTGCTTGCTGTTGGGGCCACCGACAGCTCTGCTGCCTTTTACTATCACCCCCCTCAGTGCTTGGAAGCACAGCCCTTTGTATGGCACAAAAGGACAGAAGCGAAACACACTGCAGTATCAACTTCTGTGCTTCCACCTGAACGACACAACTGCATTGCTCAGACATTGGCTTTGCAAACAGAAATAAATAACTGGCTTGAGGCTCTTCTCTATCTCCATACCAATGAGATATGGGATTTCTCATGGGGAAAATGAAGTGCCCAGGGATTCAGCTGACTCTCAGCTGTCCTGCAGGGACATAGAAATGCTGCTTTCACTTTGATGTGCACTTAAACTCTGGGACTGAGGGCTGGATGGGGGTTAAGTATTGACTAAAATACTTTCTATGGGGATACAGGTAAGAAACAGAAAATGTCTGGTTTCCTTCAAGTGGAATTCTTGAAAAATGCACTGGTTCAAAGGAGGCAAGCAATCATTCTAACTTCTGTGAAAGGTTTTATAGCCTTAACAGCAATTATCATCTTAAAAGTAAAATTCCCTTCTTTTTCAACAGCCATAAAGACAAATGCTCAATTTAGTACTGTACTATTATCTTTTGATACACTAACTGAAGTGTAGGGGACTGGAGAAAGTCACTAGTACAAATACAGTCCGTTCTGTACCCAGAACCTTCCAACTTGATTATCAAGCAGCTCCACAACCTGCTTCAAAAGATGGTTGAAAGAAAGTATTCTGAACAGTTATTTCAGCGTTGAGGAAAACTTGCCAGAGAATCTGACCTTTACATAAAAATACGTATTCTCAGTAACTACCTGCTAACTAGGAAAAAAAGAATAGTTGGCCTGCTAAGGGAAGAAAGTGCTTATCACTTTTTTTGTCTTAGGATGACAAAAATGTAGGCAAAAAAGAAAAACCTCAGGTTTCTGGTAACTTCATTTGGATATATTGCAAAAACTGCATTATCAGAACAACAGAAAATGCTAAAGACTAGTTCATGTGATGTACAAGTCCTAAAATCAACATGAGGTGAAAGCTCAGTAATAACATATAAGACTACAAAGCATTAGAAAAGCAAACAGCTGTGTCCAAGGCCAAAGCTCCCTGAGAATCTACTAGCAATCCAACATGAATGGCAGCATGAGATTAATGAAGCAAAAGATCAAGTGTGAGAAATGCCAACAAACATTCTGTTTCTTATACATTTAAGGTAAGTCAGCAATGCAAGAATGGCAAAAAAGGTGAATCTGGATCAAATAAAGACCTAGCCTTAGAAAATTAGGCCAAAAACTAGCAAAACAAATACATTGAATGCTGAAAGAAAGTTGACAAGATAAAATGCCTGAAATCAATTGTAACTTTGAGTACACTTTATACTGACTTCTTTGATTAACTGAATATAACTTTTTTCACATTGGAAAGAAAAGGATTTATCAAAGCCAAGAGACCAAGAAGAGGTTTCAGCATATGTTTTTACAGGGTGTGGAACATCAGCAAGTAGAAATTTATCCTGAGTAGGAAATTTGCCAGAACAGACTGAAATACTTATGACAAGTGACTCAAAGTTTTGAGTCTCGAGCCTGTGAGGCAGAGGACTGAGAAGCTGAAGTGCCCCCAAACTGCTGACTACACCTGGTCAAGGAAATCTTGATGCTCTGCACCATTTTACCTGGTCAGGACTGTGAAAAACCTTTCCCACACTAATAACACACAAAATTCTTGAGTGATGAAATACACAGGTCCAAATTAAATTAATGAAATTACCCTAAACTTTTGGAAATACTAAGCTGGAACAAAGCAGTAACTTTGATAATGGTATGAGAAGAACGCTGGATCTGACCACTGTATGTCTGGTGAAACACTGCAGCTGACTCCAAACAGTTCAGCTTCAACCTTCTTATAATTCAACTGAACTGGTTGTGTTTCTTCATTTCTCAAGAAACAGAACATAAAATTAAAAAAAGGAAGGCAATAAACTAAATAATAAAACAAGTTAGAGAAGAGAGGTTTTTTCCTCTAGAGTTTTGAATAAAACAAAGTCTAAAAATTTGCTCTTCTCACACTGTGAAAAGGAACTGATGGCAAATAAAATAATATTTTACATGCTACTTTTTTACTAGTAGAATGCAGAGCCCCAAACCCTGAAAAGCTGGTGCAATGTCCTAGTGACATAGCTGTGCTCCTTCCCATTTGTGTTTGAAAGCAAATGGAAAGCTAATGTATGAGTGAAAGAGTTTACTCTCTGTGTCAATGGAACTCATTGTTTTTCATCCTGACATTCCATTTCAATGTATGAAAACCATGTGTGGGATGAGGCATCATATAACAGTCATTATTTGCACAGATGGTGGACAAAAGGGGTTTCACTTTTGATCTAGAAAAAAATAGGAACTTGGGTCACAACCAAGTGACCTAACAAGACATCAAGCCATGAAAGACATCTTTCAAAAGCTTTTAATATTACATTAAAATTTAGTTTACATACTGTTAAAGCAAACAATGAGATTTTTTTTTCCTAGTAAAACATGCATGTCCTTAATGTGAAAAACTACAATTATCTACTTACATCTACATGTTCCGTAGCTGTATTTAGAGGTTTCCCATATAATTCTATTTTATAAGTATGGTTCTAAAACAACCACAAACTCCCTTACCTCTGGACAATTTGATTCCAGTTCAGGAGAGACATTATTAAATTCCCCTGCTTTTTTGCAAATGTAGAAAGATCTGTCTTCACATTTTTTAATCTTCCAACGTCCCTCCTAAGGGATAAAAAGAAGTATATTCTGTACATATTCATATTCTCATGCATATCTATACACAGATTACACTCTCTCCTCCTCTTCTGGCTCTTCAGCAAAAAATAAGTATTTTTTCTCACTACATATATTTGTCCTTAGATTTATTTCTACCAACACTGTCAGCGGGATTCTCAAATCAATCAGACAAATGGGTTTGTCTCTTTTAATCAGTCTTTGGGATGTAATGCCTCTTAATTAACTAACACTATGGCCATGCCAGAGCACTTACTTTCTTGCTAGTTCTTTGTAAGATTAATCTTTATATTTGAACAGTCCTTACTCAAGATATTACAAAGTTTGTATCATATAATTTTTGCAGATCTGTATATCTTGGACACTTACCAAAAGTAATGCTTGAAAATTTTTATCTTGAACCTCCTTTCCCTTTGTATTTTACACTTTCATTTCTTTATTTACACTTGCAAAGTGAGAAAACTATGACTTTGGGAATCTAAACCCCACAACTGTACCAAAGTCCCATTTTCTGCTTCCAATAACCTGCTTTTCCAGGTCATTTCAATTGTCCCAGCTTTCCCCTGAGGTAAAGATTGCAACCTGGACTCACTACTGTAGAGACAACAGAAACTCTTTTTGATACAGTTTCCACGCTTAGAACATACTTTACAAAAAAGAAAAAATAATATTATAGTGCTACTTATGTAAGTCATGTATTAGTGAATTTAAGTACTGTCAATTGTAAAAGTAAAATAAATGCATAACCAAATTACAAAAAAAATTGACAGTGCCATGAATACCAATAGGACAGGACATAGTGTTGTTTTAATATTACTCCCACTTTTACAACCCCAGCTGATTTCGGGTCAATTTTCCTGTTGCAAACTTCTATAATTTCATATAGACCTAAACTACTATGATTTTGAAAGATGCTACATAAAATTTGTTGATATTGACACCAAGATAATATAGGCACAGCTGACAGTTTTTCCAAACATGAATTTGAAGCTTTCAAGACCAGAACTGATGCATCATAAATTAGGATACACACTACTTGAATTTTAAAATACTTTATCAAAATACCCACTCATATTTGTTCTCTTCCATTTGGAAAGCTTTATGTATGTACCATTTTTTATTGAACATAAGCTCAAAATCTATGGTTAATTTTCTGTGCATCAGTGCTGGAAAACGCATTGGTTTCTAAAGGCTACATTGCATTTATCATAACATGAATATATTAGAAGTCAAAAAACAACGTCATACTCCAGGTTATGGTTTAAAAAAGTGCACACAGCAAGAAATAAAATTATTATGAGCTAAAATAAAAGTGTCTAATTCTTTCAAAAAGAAAACTTACAGATCCTTGTGCTGAAACACAGAGTTGTCCTGCTCTTTGAAAGGTGTTAGGTTCTTGGCTGTGCCAATTAGAGAATTTTACTGGGGTGCTATCTGACCACTCAAAAACAACAGGGGTGTTATTACTGTATAATCCAATCCATGTTTCAGTTACATTTTCTGTAAAAGAATAAGTGAGTTAAGATTTTAATGGTGAAGTAATAAAGCCTGTTTTTCCTGTAATGTCACCACCATTAAAAATTATTCATGGGATTTTCATAGGAATGTCCTTCTTTCAGCAAAAAAAAAAGCTGCATAAGCTTTAGGAAATGATACTGATGAGATTCTGTTCTACTGCCCTCGAAAACAAAACTGTTTCAAAAATAGACCAATATGTGTGATAATATGTTTTGAAATCCTAAAAAAAAATACAAATTAGGAGCATATGTTCTTTTCTGAAGTGCATGGTGCAGAAAAACTGACATTGAAATGAAATATTTCTTCTCAAAATTTTTCCATGCTCACTGAGCTTTAGGTATCTCCAAGTGCTTATAGGCTCCAGTGACACCACATTTGCAGCCACAGTGACTGACAAACATAGGAAGGACAAGGCTTGTGGTTTGATGTAATGTCTTACTTAACCAGTTACTACAAACAGAAAAAAGCAGTCAGGCTTTCAGTTCCCTAAGCCCTTCTTCTGAAGACAAGCCTGAAGCAGGCCTGAGAGAGAAGCAGCGGACCTTGAAGCTGAATATAAGTTGAGACCAATTACATCTGCTCCTTGCAGCATCTCTTGAAATAATAGTATTTGGTATCTATGGAGGGCTGGAAGATGATGCAGTGGTTAATCTCCTAATCTCCACATGTAACTGTGCCTGAGCTCTGTGAGGCTTAAACTCCTGGCAAAACTGTGCAGCTCTGCCAGTACACTGATGTCAGCAGCAGGCAGAAAACATTCACTTTTCTTTGTGGCTGTTATGACAACAAAAGTCTTGGTGTTGATGCATCAAAGAGCTTTTGTTCATTAAGTTCCTTGTATAATTACGCTACCTCTTAGGACAATGGGAACTAGCAGAACTCCTTTGATACACCCTGCTGACATCAAAGGAATTCTGACCTCATAATAGCAGCAGCAACTTTGCAGTGTGGATGAGGCCAGCTTGAAAGCAAAAGATAAACTGAATTGGGTTTGCTTCTATGCACAATTCTGCTATATGGTTGATCACTGAATATTTTGCAACAGTTTGCAAAGAACCAGGCAAAACCAGGAAAGGACAAAAGCTAGCTATGTTTACTGCAGTCTCACTGTGTCTACTTTGTGGATTCATATTTTAAGAATTGTTACTGGAGAAGGTGACTCTATAAATTTATAAGACTCCTAGATGGAGCATGCTCACGTGTTTGGTTTTTTTTTGTAAACATCACTTGGTGATCCATGTGATATGGTGCTTAGATGGCTAAAAATGTTAAAAGGCTGCACAAAAGAGCACCACAAAACACCAAGAAACACTGCATGCTTGAACTCCCAAAACTCACCACTTTCAAGCAAGTTAATTAGCAGCTCTTCATCTGCCATGGAGGATATACTAACAAGCTCACTATTATCACTTTGGCACGAGAGAGAAGCATCGTTCCAGCTCTTCTCCTCTTTATGAAGTCTGTAGCAGTTGCGATGGTGTGGGTACCAGCCAGTGTCACAACGAGTGGCATAATACTTCCATGTATCTTTTAATTGAGCATACAAAATTCACATATATTAGACAGAATTGCCAAGGTTATGCTATGTTCATAACACACTCAGAGATTTTTTTTTTTTTTTAAATCTTCAAATGTTGAAAACAGTTTTCCAAGATGACTTAAGGAGGCCAAAACACATCCTCTATGGAACATCACCTACCAAGAAACTGAAATTTCTTCCACTTTATTTGATGATTCAACCATGTGGGCTGCTGGACTAGTGCAAACACTAATTCAGTTTAAAACACATTGTATCTCCCTTATTACCTCTAAACATGATTCAGAGACAGATAAAGCTTTTTCAGATACATTACCTACAAAAAGTTTGGGTAAGTCTTTTCTCATTATCTGAAACAAGCAGCCAAACTGTCTTTAAAGCTGTCAGGAAGAAGCTGAACCCATGTAAGTTGCTCTTATCAAATAAAAGCTTATGTTAGAATAAACTCAATTCTGGCTTAACTTGCACACTGAATGGCAGTCTGAGTCATTCTGTGTACTATATATCTGGTACTCACTATATAAACACAGAGTATATGTATAATGCTTTTTTGGTATATCAAAAGTACAGCACATCATAAAAATAACTGCAAATGTTGAGCTGCATTTATACAATTTTCTTTTCTGTATGCAACTGATTAATTTCATCCACATTGAAAACCTATTTTTCAATGCAAAACCATGGCTCTCACTGTAATATAAAGAGAATGAGCCTTCTAATCACATAAGGAATCAATTAAGTGCTATTTATATTAAAATTACTTGTTAGTTTTAAGGCTCTCAACATGTTTTCCACAACTGAATTTAAACAGAAGTGTTAATACATCAGTTAAAATAAACTGTATTCAACCTTAACTATCCTACTGACACATTTAGTGCAGCTAAGACTCTGTTCTGCTGACTATATTCGGGTGGCTTCATTCGTTGTCCCTGCACTCCCACAAATAAGATACAGTAACATTAAGAGACTTACCCAATGTTTCATGCTCTGTCTTATTTAAATATTTTTTGCATACAAAAGGCAATCCAGATTCACACAAATAACTGTGCCAGCCATACTTAGATTTTGGATTAATCACTGCACAACGATTTTCTCTAAAATGGTTATCTGAGATATCTGCAAACACATTTGTGAGAAGCACAAAATTATAAAAAATCAGTTCTTACTTGTAAAATGGTGTTGTAGGGTTCTCTGCATCTTACTAAATGAAGGTACAAACATCCCTGCACACCCAAACTTCTAGTAATATTACACCAATACTACGGACAGTTGAACATTGACCGTGAATTACATGTGCGGCAATGCCTTCTTGGCTGCAGCTATCAGATGAGAGGCTTAAACGAGCTCTAATGTCTATCTGCTGGTGGACAGACCTTAAAATGTAGCAAACCAAGTCACAGAGCTCATGTTAACGTGGTAATATTAATTACAGCTTAACATAAACAAATTGAAACTCCTTTCCCATGAAACCAGCTACATTTTTTAAACATGCAACTAGAATCTTCAAAATACCTTTAAAAGTAAATAGACAAAAGGGCTAGACCATTAATGCTGTGAACAGATCTAACCTCAACTACGTTACATCCCTAGAAAGGCTTTCTGTTAATGAACATGAACAAATATTTCAACCACAAAAAAAATTCACTGAATTCAATTTTTGAATATAGCTATAGCAATAACATATCCAAGAAGAACATCAAGTACTTGCTCTCCAGTTCACAAACACCAGTGGTGCTCCATCTGACCACTGCCATCCAGCATCATCATCCAGGTGATTCAAGCCCATCCACAGCATCACGTCTGTGGCGTTTAACTGCCCTGAAAAAGAAAAAATAAACAAAGTATTACTTCAGGCTTTCCCCTTGTTTTAAAATATCTACAGACACATCTGGTCTCCTAACTTGTTACTTTGTTAGTCAACACAAAGATGAAAAAGAATAAACTCAGAAGTCTGAAATCCTTCAAAGGCCACTCATCCTGCAAACCCTTCCTGCAAAAGTTGTTGCTGACCTTAGAAGTTAAACCTAGAACAAGCAGCAACATAAAGCTAGCCTGTTTCAGTTTTCCATAAACCAAACAACTTTCCATCCCTTTACGGTCTTGCAGGCATATCAAAAAGCTAATTAAATAATTTTTAAAACTTCCCATTAGGTTATATCCTGCTATTGAAAACCAGGAATAATGGGAAGAAACGGACAAGAAACCCAAGGCAACCTTTTGCTTTAGAGCTCTACCACCCATTCCTCAGCTTGATCTTCTCCACATACACTAAAATACCCATGAAAGCCATGCTGTCAGAAGGTTCTACACATTTTTCCTGAGATGCTTGCTCCATAAATGTTCTTGTCATTCAGATTTGGTGAAGTCCAGCTTACAAAGGAAACTTAACAGAAGAAAGAGACATGGGGGTATATTGCAGAGAAGGTAGATACCTGTATAATTCTCCAAAGTAAACAAACGCATTCCCTAACCACAGCTGCACAATGAATGGGAGTCTTTGTGGGGAGGGAGAATTAAGAAAATTACACCCCTGTGTAACATATACCACCACTTCTGCACTTCAGTTTATTATGGTGGGAACTTACCTTCATCCTTGCTTTTTCAAACAGCTTCTGAGGCGTGTTACATAACAAAGCCCCACAGGCAGCAATGGGAGAGACATCACACAGACTATTAAGCTCCAAGATGTACCCGTTTCATGGGTAAAGAGGAAACCAAACTACAGGTTTTCTACAAGGTACCCAGAGAAATGTCTACTTACTGCTTAAGTTACTTATGTAGTTTTGCTCTTCGGGGCTGGTGACACTCAGCAGGTCTCCTCCTTGCAGCTGACAGGCGGCCCGTGCCTCACGCCAGCTCAGCACAGACACAAGGTTGAACTGGTAGCAAATGTGTGTGTCGGGGTTCTTCTTCCAAAAAATTTCACAGCCACTCTCTACTCAAAAACAGACTCGTCACCAAAATTCCAAGACTCCAAACTAATCAGAAACATAACGCCTTGAACAATTCAATTAATTAATGACAGCAGTATCCCAGTGGAAGCACGATTACAATCACCTTTCCTGTTCCTTTGTTAAAGAACATACGGAAATAGGGCACTAATGAAATAAAATGTTGCTCCACATTTCATATGGTTGATAAAATACTCAGGAACTGATCTGCAGCTGGTGGTGATTTTCACAGCTCTCGTAAAGCCAAAAGAGTATGTTTTAATTTATTCCAGATAACCATTTGTTTCTAAAGCTGAATGTTGAAATATTCAAACTATGAGCACCTCACCCAACCTGTGGAGCAACAGTCACTGAACCTCCTTGAATCTTGTACTCAAGAGAATAAACTTACTATAATTACGAAGTATAAGCAAGGCTGAAAGTACCATCTATTTTAACAGTTGTCAAAGAAAAAAAAAAATTACAAAGACAGAATTACAGCTGTTTTTAAGATGCTTAAGAAACATAGTTTGAGCAGGGAAGGCTTTTCCAAACCACTTCTGCTGCTGGAAGATACTATTTTGCTTATTTATGCAAGAAGCTGGAATATTCACAAAGATTATACATCCAAAATCTATTCAACAGCAAGTATTTTTAAAGCTATTGTTTCTTAGTGTTTTAGGCCCAAGATGTGTCCAAGCAGTGCATAGAAGAAAAGGAATGTGCAAGATGTAATGCAGTCAAAAGCAGAACGTGACTTTGCAAGACAACCCTTACTTTATGTGTTTCAGAAAAGCTGCCTATATATCACTTGGACAGAGTACAGAGATGTTTAGCTGCAGGGTAAGTCAATGGGCTGTACAGATGAACATCCTTCTGCTCACTCCCCTTAGTTTTGCTTTTGGGATGAGGACTTGAGTCTCCAAAGATCAAACATAATAAACTGTCATAAAATTTGCTAAAGCCTGCCTTTGTGTTTTCTAAAGAGACTTTCCTCTCTCACAGAAGAGAAGTAATCCAGAGTGCATCCTAGTATTACTAATTTTATTTACTAATAAAGAACAACCTCTTGAGGGGTANCGAGAAGTAATCCAAAAACAGAGTGCATCCTAGTATTACTAGTAAAGAACAACCTCTTGAGGGGTAGGAGGAGAGAGGAGACAAGCAACATCTTACCAGCATTTGGACAAAATCCCCATTTTTCATCTTGTTCATAGTGAGTTGTTGTGGCACACCAGTCAGATTCCTTTTCATCTCTAATACACTCATAATACCACTTGTTGTTATATTTAAAGGGAAAAACACATGGGAAACCAAAAGAATTTCCCAGCAAGGTGTATGTTTCTGGAAAAACAAAATTCAGAGATTAAAAGAATGCAGACCACAAAAATTTCTTCATTCCCATACGCATTTACCAGCAATGATAAAAATAAAGTGTCTAAAGTTATTTTCTAATTTTAATTTATAATTGATAACACAGCATTCCAAGTGTGAGCAACATAATTTCAGTAGAGATTCTGGAAATAACAGCTTATGAAATTTATCACCACAAGGCACATTCTTGTAACTTACTACAACCCAAACAAAAAAACACAAACACCCAAACTTGATCAATTAACACATAAAGCCTGTGCTTATGTTTCAGAGCCACTACACAAAACAACAGTTAGCTAAATCAGTCCATGCTCAGATGCAAACTTTACTTATTTGTTAGCCTATGACAGACAAGTAATCTAGCATTATTTCCTCTTCTCCTCCCACTCTTTATAAAGTGGATTTCTAATGTGTTTTCCATTCTCTTTGTCATTCTATGGGAAAGGAAATTTAAAAGACAAAGGAATACTAAATACACTTTAAAAAATAAGCTTTTATCCCACAGAGAATAATAACATTGCTAAAGAATTGATGTTACATACATCTGTTGTCACAATCAATGCCTTCCAAAATATTTAAATATTTTCCTCTTGTACTTTGAGGATCAAAATATTGAGAGAATCCAGTGCAACTAAAAGCTGTAAGAGGTTTACCTCAGTGAGTGTCGCCTTAACCTAAGACCTTTAAAAACGGGTCAAAGAACCACAATCACACTTGGAATGAAATTGTTTGTCAAAGATCCCAGGTTGCTAGCTTTAAGATCAAAGTCCTTCAACTGCAAAATCATTACATACTGCCAGGTTCATAGAGGTTTCTAAAGTTAATGGCTGGCTGTGCACATATAAAAGAGCAGTTTACACATTGCAAATTCCCTTTAAAGCCTTCTGATATGAATAGATGATACAAAGAACAGGTCAAAAAAATCAGGATTGCTCCTCTGTCTGCCTGCTACCATGCTGCTACTTTATATACTATAGAGCTACAAGGGATTACCTCAGTCCTGGTAAGAAACCAAATTCAATAGCCACAGATTTCTTACCATAGTTATAGATATATTTTTTTTTTCTTTGAAGGTAACTATCCTCCCTCCCCCAACCTGGTAGATTAACACGCTTGTATTTGCATATGCATGAGATATGTTGGAAGGGGGAAAATGGAACCTGGAGGTGAAAGAGATTTTGCCATGCAATTAAATACTTTGGTCCTGAAACCAGGCTAGAAGTGCCTGCCAAAGGCCAATCCTCGTCTCACAGATGTGGAAGTATTACAGCTAGACCAGATCTACTTTCATCTTGCTATGTGTACACAGCAAGTGTCTGGTCTGAAGTATAAATTCCACTAGGTTTTAAAGAAGTTGGATGCTGCAGTGCTTTCCCAGTTATCACAGGGCCCAAAAGGGTTCTGGTGAGAACAGAGATCAAGCACAGCTACACATACAGAGGAAACCACTGCAACTAGATCTGCAACCCAAACACCCAGTTCAAAAGGGGAGAATTAACAGTTCCAGTCTAAGACACAGACACACTGTGCAAACATTAGGTCCTTCCCTCTACAGAAATGCCAAGGAAGGGGTCAAGGTATGGGCTGTTTGTAGTCAGTCGGTTTGTCTTAGCCCTTATACCTGGAAAACTGTTCAGGTCTGCAAACTTGGATCTTGAGCTACATTTCTACACCTTCACTAGCTGTACAGCAGGATTAATCAAAATTCTGATCTGTGTGTCACAGTTTAGCATGTTCAGAGGCCAGATGCTGAATGTCACAAATATCAGTCCATGCACACTGCAATTGGAGACTGATTTTCAGTGATGGGAATTCCAAATCCTTTCTTATCTCTCTTTGGGTTTATCCAATAATGAAAGCTGCAGGACAGGCAACAGCAAATCCTTAGTTCCCCTTTTTATTTTACAGAGAATTTGAAATTAGTATTTCCTGGTTTGCAAGAATACTGGTGTTTTTGGGGGCCCATTTAATGAAAAAAAAATCAATAGTGTGGTATGCTCACCTCAACCATTGCATATAAAAAAAAAAAATCACAAACTTTGAGTCTCAAACCACTGTAAGGATTGTAAAGGATCATAAGCACCCCAACTCCCTTCAAAAGAACTTCTGAAACTTTTCCTATCTACATTTTGATGACAAAATTTTATCTTTACCTTGAAATGGGTGTTCACAAATATCTTCATCATAGGACATATACTGTTTCCACTGATATGTAGACTTTTTTTTGGCCACAACATGGTTGCTGTTTACAACAGCTAATTTGTACTCTGATACACCAACTAATGCTTTTCCATCACAGTTCCACCATAATGAGTATTGAGTTGAATCACATTCAAGCATACTTAATGGCTGTTCTGGTCTACTGATGTTCAGTCCAAGACAGGTACTTCTGCCTATGTGGAAAAGACGATGATTGGATACCCATTTCCATAACATGTCTTCTGAGGGCTGACTGCAGTCTTCCAGAACAAGGCCAACTGTCTCTGCTTTAATGCACAAGTTGGAATCTTCACTTTGGATAATAAATATCCCTTTATCTGCAGGAGAGAAAAAAACCTCAAACTTTTAGACTGTATAATACTGCAATTGAACAAACAGTATCAAAAGACAAATGTTTTAATTGGAGCTATTTAGGAAGAAAACTGAAAATATCCATCAGAACAACTGGCACTTCAAAAAATAAGAGTATTGGTCTAAATTTACTTCCTGCTGAGTTTTTAACATGTAGAATACTTGCAAGCTCGCAAAAGTAAGGCTAAGTAATTTTTCTCAAGTTGGATAGTCAAAAAAAAAGTATGGGGTGCCCAAAAACATCAGTCACATTTAAAGGAAAAAACCCATTGGTCACCAAGAAATACCAGTAATGGAGTAAAGGTTTAAATGTTTCATAAAATCATGCTGTATATTGTAAAATAATTCCCTGGGGTAGATTGGAGAGTGCAATTAAAATAAAAGCTAAAAAGTTTAAGGCCGATATGAACATATTCTCTACTGTATTCATTCTTCACTCTCTGCAACTATAGAGACAGCAAGAAAATATGTTGCATTGTAAACAAGATACAGAAAGGGTAAGATTTACCTATACCATTAGAACTGGTGGCCAAGGGTTAAAGTATGCCTTCCCTATTGGATGCATATTACTCAACTACACATGACTACCCTCTGCAAGAGCAGATGTTGTGCAGTCAGCCTGATATCCCAGATTTCTCGGAATCATGCAGAAATTCACTGAACCGTGTGACATCACATTATAAGTATGTGAAAAAAGTCAGCTATTTAATGTCTGAGGAGTAAAAGTATAACTGAGCATATAGACCGAAAAAAAATGAGGGCAGCTGAAGAACTGGAAATCAGCGAAATATAAGCCTGATTCACTCTGAAATCCAATGGTAATTAACCCAGGGAATTCCTCTTACATTATATGCTAGATACTTATTTTAAGCCTCAGCAGATTATGCACTGGAAACCTGAGCAGCACTTCTTACATTTGGCCTTGGAATTTTACAGTGATAACTTCTGCCATGTGTACTTTCAAACTGCTGTAATTCACAACATGCTGTAGTGTCACAGTGCTGTGTAACAGACATAAAAGAAATCAGCTCAACAATATAATGTGTACAAAACAAGCAGAAGGGAGAAATTATGGAGAGGTTTTCGGTTACAGATTCTGCATACAGCACATCAAGCAGCCTGGACCTACAGAGAGGTGGCACTGCAAATTGTATCACTGGTAAAAGAGGTTGTTTACTCTGTGGCTATAGGGATTGGGAGCCTGTGCAGGAGCAGGAGGAAGCCCTTCTGACAGGAAGCAGGTGAGAACCAGCCTAATGTATGTAATTGCATCTCCCAAGCACCTGGCAGTTCTCCTATATTAAGTCCTTAACCATTTGGGGGAGAGCAAGATTCCTTCAATCCACTGTTGTCTCTATAGCTCTCGTGTCTGAGCTCAATGGAAAGCCTTCAGACACTGTGACAGATACCTAATTGGGCCCTTTGCTTTTGAGTTTCCCGTGAAGTTTTGTAGTTTTTGCTGGTTTCATCCTTCTCATCCAACCCAATCTTCCATGGGCAACACATATAGTCTCTATCTACATGTCCAGAAAGGGGTTCTGCCTCTCATGCTATGGTCTGCCTTTCCCACAGCAGTCTTATCTTGGTTGACCAAGAAAATACGCTGTTAACAACAAACTGGGATAACTAAAACCTGGGATGTTACCACCAGTAAGCACTGAATAATGAGGTTAATTCACCATGATACTGGGATTCACACTTGGATGGACTTCTTCGTCAAATTTGCAATCTACCTCCACAGCACACAGCAGGTCCCATGCGGCACCTTCCTGGGGTGGGGGGAGCAACACTACAACCCAGAGGTGAAGGATTCTTAGCCTTTGAAACCCTTTATCTGTAAGGCTCTTAAAAGTTGCAACGACTGCTGAGAAAAGATAAGGTTCCTGCACAGCCTACACAAATAACCTGGCTGGATGATCTCTGCGAACAATGTCCTTTTTTTTCATTCTGCAGCACTTTATGCCAAGAACAGCCAGCCCATAATTCTCAAGCCACAAAACCCTCTTCCAAATGCACTTTCCATTTCCCAATTACAAAATGCAATTGACAAGAGAGCTGTGCTGGCCTAAGGACTATCAGGTAATGGCCAGCTGATAGCAGAAGTAAGACATGAGAGATGGCAAACTCAGTGACTTCACAGGCTCCAGCTCAGCTCTGTCTTCTAGTGGGGCAATGAGACAACTGCAGCAGCATCAAGCCTTGGGAATGCCTCCAGCCTCCCCTCCTTTCAGCTTGCAAAGCTACACCATCCATTTTACAGCTGCTCACAAAGAAGGGTTTTGTTACAAAGCTCCTGTTGTCAGGTAGAGTTCTGTGCCCAAAATCCTACAGATGAAGGGCTGCAACTGGGGCTCTGTGAACTTGCAAGCCCTGGAAGACCCAAGGAGAAAAGGAGACAGCCTACGCTTTAGATATTGACAGGGTGGAGGGAAGCCTTTGGAAAACCGCTGCTTCTCCTACATCCTGCCCCTCCACAGAAGGACAAGGTGACAAGAAACAGACTTCTAAAAGCGAAGCCTGAAGCTGATGTGCAGCCCCTGATGAACTGATTGCTGACCAGTACCTCCAAGTTCCTGTTTACTTGAGTTCAACAGAACTAATCGGGAATAAACTGCTGCAACAAAACTAGGAGAGTAAGATATGTTCATTTCCTTCCTCCTTACCTCCCACTTCCTTCCCCCCACAAAAAAACCCAGTGAGAACTGCTTATGTGATAATAGAGAAAGTAACTGGAATTTACTGGAAATGAGAAAAAAACCTATCCCTATTCCCTCCGGGTGCAACGACCACAGTGGGAAGCGGAATAATTAGCAAGGAGGACGCACAGGGCGCCGGGCAGCTCCCCAGGGGCTCAGTGCCCGTCCTCGGCCCCTCTTTCCCCCAGGTCCCGTCACCGCTGTGCGGACCGGGCTGACTCCCGGCAGACGCACGTCTTGGAATGCCGCAGCGCCCGGAGCCGCCGGGGCTCTGCAGAGCCCGGGGCTGGAAACCCGCGCTCTTCCCCCACGCTGTGCACGGCGGGACGGGGCTGCGGGACGGCCGGGGGCGAAGGGGCGAAGGGCTCCGCCCGGCGCGGAGCGCGGCCGTCGCCGCTGCCCCTCGCCCGCCGCGCCGCCCCC